>JAULBZ010001120.1:0-24073 GCA_032360805.1 Neoturris breviconis | reverse complement strand
ATATCTGTCGGCAACTTAATTCTAAATTGCCGACCCCCAGAGTTGCTCAGAACGGCAATGCCGACCTAAATATAGTCCTAGGTCGGCAAATTTTTGCCTTAATTAATTTTGATTCAGAGGGCTGTTAAGGTATTATGAAAACGTTACTTGTATATTTACACCAATGTTTCCAATACCCATAAGTTATGAACTGGCATAAGTTGATTGTTCTAACAAGTTCTGGAGCCTGTAGAAAAATTGCTTAAGTGTCAAGAACCACTTAGCTCAGCAAATGTATGTTTCATCACTTTGTTCGTGAGATATGAAAATCCGACATTTTAAAATTAACAATTTACATAAAGAAAAATCTCAAAAAAAGCGAAATCTTATATGGATTCTGCTGCCATTCATGATGGCATCCTCATAAAAATGCTGACTTCAGCAAAAATGATTCGCCTTCATTTTGTTCCTTTCATGATACACTATTAGCCTGGCAAGTTTCATCCTTATACTATTAGTCGTTCAAAAGTTATAGTAAGAGGGTGGCCGGAACCTGCCCCCTTCTTCCTCCTACCCACCATGAAATGTTCAAAAAAGCCCGACTTGAATATGGTTAAACCATCATTAATTATAATATTCTTGATAGTATATACATTTTCATTGTACTCTGTTTAGCACCGAGAATGCATTCATTTTGAGTCAGCTATCTGGCGTAAGTGGATCAGTATTTATTGGCCTATCAGATCGACAAATTGAACGAACATTTTTATGGAACGACCAATCTCCTGTTGATTATACAAATTGGTATTCACGTCAGCCCAGTCGTTATGGAGATGAGGATTGTGTTGAAATGTTACCATTTTTCAAGCATCATGGTCGTTGGAATGATATAAACTGTAACAAACGGACAGGATTTGTTTGCCAAGGTGCAGTATTTTTTTAATTTGGTGACTTCAAGGTTCCTAGTAACTGTATAATAATCTATGTGCCGAAGTGTGCTATCAATATAATTTTTAGATTACATATTCTGGGACTTCACTTCTGCATAGAGATCACATGCAGCTATTTGGGCTATACTTTAAACAGAATCAATTTTTAGCACTTTCTTTTGTGTTGTTCCTGAAACAATGAGAGAATGAGTTTGTGTTAAAATGCCCTTCGCCAGAATTTGTTTTTATTACTCAGAAATCATAACCTGTAGCGCTGTCAACGTTATGGCTTTTATTATTTATCTATTAGACACACAGGGCTCGAAATAACAGCCGGTCATCACTGTGAAGGAGAGATTTTTCAGAATATTTTCAGCCAACTTGGCTGAAAATATTCTGAAAAATCTCTCCTTTACAGCGATGACCGGCTGTTATTTCAAGCCCTGGACACATATAGCTAATATTTCATAACCGTAGGATTGTTACTTTTTAAGATAAGTGTAATATCAGAAACCCACCAATAAAAAAAGTTTGTTTTTGTGGTGAATTCCTTATAAAATGATTACTTTTTAATGGATGATGATAAATGCTAATGAAACTTCCACTAGTTGTATCTTGAGAAAGAACTCAGATAACATGATTAATTTTAATGATAACCAAACTTTGAAAACATCTTTGATAGGTTTGGTGCACATGATATGAAATTTCATGACACTCCTCCACAGTGACCTGAAACTTTATCAACTTAGTAAGGACATGAAATCTTAATGCCATGTAAAATTTGGGTGTTTATCCTTGATATGAAATTTTACTTCTCTCCTCCACAGTGGCTTGACATAATTTGCTTATTTAACCTGAAACTTTGCCATCTTAAATAAATCAAATACTGTGTATGTAAATCATATATTGTGTGCTTAGGTTTAATTTTTATTTGATTTGTTGGGCTACTTTCTATACTGTACCTTTGATTATAAAATTATTTTGAGCATGAAAGCGAAGTCATATGTCTTTCTGAATCTGAAAACAGAAGGAAAAAATCTTATCACAATCAAAAGTTATGGCTTCTTAGATGTAGGTACAAAACCTTTCAGAATATAATCCTGACATCAGCAAAAAAATCACATAATTATTATTACAATAATGGTAGAAATAATAAAGTACTTTATAGGGATACTGAAAGGCTCTGTGATTATAGGGTACTGCTTTTTTTAGGCAATACTTTTAACACTTCAACAACAATCAAACCTACTGCAATAACTCCCACATCAGGTATGCAAATTGTTTATGTCTTTTGCTGAGATTTGGTTATGGTCATCAAAGTAATACCGTATTTGCCGTTGTGTATGTCGAGATTCCATTATTTTAACTCTAAAACTCTGATATCGATTTATACACCACATCAACCTTATCGTAGCTTTTGGCAGAGTAGCCAAAGCACAAACCTTGTGTAACTTGTTATGATTTGTGATACTACTGTAATTCAATAATGGTGCATTAATGTAATTGAATGCCAACTCGTTGTGAACCTTAGTCGCGGTAAGGTGCAAAACAGGTGTGGGGTAAGCTGACTCCCTGTGAATATTTATGACATCCAACATTAACTGTGCTACAGCTATAAGATTTTCTATGTTTGTTGACAGAAAACTACAAACTGACAGTGACAGCAAAATGTCTGTGGAGACAACAATACCTTTTTTGGTCACTTTCCTTTGCCATTTGCCGGTGGTCCTTGTTTGGTGCCTTGGAATCTGATGCCTTTCCTTTGCCCATTTGCCTCTGCCTTTCCTCTGGCAGGATCTTTTCTTTGCCTAGGGTCTTTATTTGGTGCCTTGGCGGCTCTGTTTCCTTTCATATGCATATTCTTCAGTACGGTCTCTGCCTGTATTCCTCCGGCAAGTTGCCTCTGACTGTCTTTAAATATTTCGTTTGCAAACATAGTGGTACAACTAGGATCCACAAACCTTAAATTACTGGTTTTAACAAAATTTGCAAACTTATTTCCACATGATCCTCATCCTAAAAAATGGTTGTCCCACTGTTTCTTCAAAATAACTATACCTCAAATTTGATTTGTCTCACTTAAACGTGTAACAAAGAAACTAATTATAATAGAAACAAGGGAGCAGAGTGTATTGTTCTGTTAAATAATGGGTTTGTTTCGTAAAGTAAATGGAGACTCGTTAAGTTCTAGTAATTGGAACATAACTGGTCATTTTATGGTTGTTTTGTTTCTCTAGGACAAGCTTCATGCCCAAAATATTACAAGAAGTTTCAGTCATCATGTTTCCATGTTATAAATACACCAATGAGTTGGGACGATGCAAGGTTAACTTGTAGAAAGAATAATAACGGAGATCTGGTATCTTTGCATGATCCTTATGAACAAGGTATTTAAATCTTTTAACTAGCAGCAATGAAGGAATGGTAAATATTTCTGTCAGCAGGCATCACAATGAAGAAGCGGCAGCACTATTTATATTAAATTATACAAATTGCATACCCAAGTCTGAATATAACTGGACACCTGAACACTATACTCAAAAAAACACTCCTCCACAGGTGATGTCCGGCAGTTATATTCAGGCTTGATACCAAATGTTTATTTGAAGAAATATCTTACGTGATAATATATGTCTGTTCTGGTCTGGTCTGTAAAATACACCGTTAAGTCATATGACCATGTAATTAGCGTAAAAATGTTTCAATGCCAGTGCGTCAATTATATTTCAAATATCATTAACAATATGTAGATAGTGTAGGAATTATAGATGGTTAAACCTGGTTTCGGTACAAAAATGGCATTCTGAGGTCTGTAAAGTAGACTTTTTTATTATGTACTTGGTATTTATTGCTGTTTCTTCAATTAATAATGCTGCTAGATTATAGAAGCTACTCTTTTAAATGATTGTTGTGCAAACACAATGTGAATTTAATGTTTGTACTGGCAAACAAAGTTAAGATAATTATCTAACTTTATACTTGAATAAGCACCTGTTGATGAGTCACAATTAAATAAGCGCGCACGAGTTAAAGTGATTATTTTGTTCCTATTTCAAACACTAGCCTATGTATATAGCATGCATATTCCTATATAATTTACACTGTACATACATTTTCCACTATATTGTGAAAATATTATCTGTGCAACACTCAGTTTCAGCATTCTTCTTTCAAGATCTTTTAATTATAATTTTTAGCCTTTGTGTTCAGTCAGTTTGCGGAGTACACCAATCAGACATGGCTTGGTTTGCATAAGAAGAAAGATACAAATGTTTTTGTTTGGTCAGATAACACACCAGTTGATTACAAGTACTGGGGTTCGACAGGATCAAGATTAGGAAAAGACTGTGTAAAGCAGATTTTTTCAAAGACTGTGGCTGGGAAATGGACGTACGAAGATTGTACCAAAAAATTACCATTTACTTGCAAAATTACCCATGAAGGCCCAACTAAGTTGCCAGCTTTTAAGGGGAATTGTACTAAAGGATGGACGAAAATTGGAAGTATGTGTTACAAATATTTTGGAACTTATAAAGACAGAGGGACCTGGGGAGAATCTCGAGAGAAATGCAAAAGCTATGGTGGTCAACTTGTTAAGGTGAAGAATAATGATATTCAAAAAGCAATTGATTATATGTTAAGATATACATGGTCTGCTGTTTGGATTGGTAAGTAAAAACAACCTATAAAATGTTCATAAATTTATGACACGCAAAATTGAATTATGAAAAAAAATAATCAGAATGATACTTCCTTTTAAGCAAACTTCTCTTCAAATAAAATAAACATATTTTCTTTAAGTGTTTTCATATTGTCATTTGTAGCCATTACTCTCCGAGAGATAATTGCAAGGGGGCGTGATTTCTTGTTCCTTGGGCTCCTCATGTCTTGGAGTAGAGCACAATATCTTTTGATAACGTTGAAACCTACCAAACATTAAGTTGAGTATGTAATTAACATATTTGGCATAATTGTTGTTTTGGTGATGTCAGCAATTTTAATGATGTCATTAAGGCAAGGCAGGTGATGTGGAAACAAATATTTTGGTCGAATTGAAAAACGATTTTCTTGGCAAATTATGATAACATCCTCTCAAAAAATATATTGCTAAAAGAAAAAATTGTCCCTATTTACCTTTTTCCTTCTTCATAATGTTTCTAGATGAATTGTAGGAAATTTATAAAATTTCTATTTCAATAAGGCATTGTTTAGAAGTTATGAACAAAAGTATGCTTCCAGGCCAAATAGAGTGTACTATTATTATGTTATAGAATGTAATTAAAAGTTAGGTTTTTAGTATACTTGCATACTGTCTGGTTCAAACCTTAACAATTGCGGAACATCGCCTGTAGAGTAGTGTTTATGAATATAATTTGAACACTCTCCACAGATGATGTCTGAAAGAAGTTTGTGGCTGAAGTAATAGTAAGTGGGGGATTAATTTATGAGCATAGCTTCAGTGTATTAGTATTTTCTAGGTCTTAATGATCGAAGAAAAGAGTATGTGTTTGAATGGAGTGATGGTACTCTTTTATTACCTGGAGACTACAAAAACTGGAATCCAAGTGAACCAAATGACAACTCTGGCACAGAAAATTGTGTTGAATTGCTTTCTACCTCTGGTAAATGGAATGATCTCCCATGTGCTCAAAAGTTGGCATTTGTTTGTGAACATTCTCTAGGTAGGAATTTTAAGAGGTCATTCTAACAATGATTTTTAGTGTGTGAAACAAGATATTGGAAGTTTAGCTATCACATCCTTGGACATTGTACCATATGAACAAATATATAATCTAGATAATATGGCCCACTCTTTTGAATAACCCCTTTAATAGATGGCCTTCCTGAAAACACCTGTCCTCTTGTTTGCCAGGGATTCTTTTTCTTAAATATTGTCATTGAAATATCTGATTTATATAACAATATCATACATTATGTTATAAACTATGAGCGGCTTTCTTCCGTCATCTTGAACATCTCATTTACCTCCGTTTAATATTAATGAAGAAGTTTATGCCCAGTTAGATGAATAAATATAAATAAATATAAATAAATATCTCTTAAAAATATTAACCATTACTTGATCTTATTGGGGCTCCTCAATATCTGCGGGAGGAGGGGAACCTCTCCTCCATTACCTTTTATAGAACCATGCTGTATTGTTAAAACTTTCAAGAAAGTTAGGTCAACACATTTTATCATAATTTTAAAACAGTTGGTACAAAAAGTGTTTAGGTGAAAAAATATTTTCATTAAAAAATTACCACCTGTCTGGTAGCTAAGGGAAAATTATCCCTACAGTAGTTGTGAGATAAATTATAGGAAAAGTCCTATTAAGCTCTATTAATCACATTCAACAAATTCGTTTCCATGCACTAGCGCCTAGAATAAAACTTACCCATACTGCTTATGACGTCATCACTGACATCTGAAATGCAGAAAAATATCTTTTCACACACTAAATAACATTTTGTAAATCTCGGAAAAGTGTTGATAATATAAATATTTGTTTTATTGCCATAATAACTGAACCATTGAGCAAATATTTGTTCAAAGTCCGCTGTGAAGATGCATCGAATGACATTGTTCTAGTGTTTTTACTGCTTACTTTGAACATGTTTTTGCTCAATGGGGAGACCCAAAGACAAGGAAAAACTGTATATAAGCAGAGTTTTTGGTGTGGCTTTAAATACAGTGATATAGTTCTGTAGTACTACTAAGTTACTATGGTCATTTGTTTATAAATTATTTTTGTGAAGTTAGACTACATAAATTGTATTTGATTGGTTTGTTGATAACAATGGACCTATCAATTTCAAAGTTGTTGACATAATCCTTTTCTTTACAGTTCTATAGTTTGATGAATTTTTTTTTGTGTGTTCGTATAGAATGTCGCCAACCTCTTGGAATGGAAAACTTAGAGATACCTGATGCCATGATTAATGCAACATCATTTCTGCCTGGTTTCTATCCGAATTATGCTAGAATAAATAAGAAAAAAGATGGAAAAGATGTAGCTTGGTGTACGAATATAACAGATGGTAAACAATCCCTCACGGTATGTACCAAGTCTAACAAACAATAGTCAGATATCACCTATTATGGAGGAGTGTTTTTGAGTTTTCAGCTTTAGAGCTGAAAATATTTTTGAGACAACTTTTCTGTTCTTTAAAATGATCAAGATAGTTTATGTTGTAATGTTATAAGCAAGAATAATTCTAAAAAAGTTGTTTCCAATTATTTTACCTGAATTTGCATGTTCTTTCAGTAACATTCTTATGTTCCAAGGGTAAGTATTAAAGATTGATTTCCAGGAGGCAAAATAATTTGCGGCAAAAGCCAAAAAAAGACATTCTATTGGTAGAAATCGATGTCAGTTAATTTTTACCAAAGGAATGTCTTCTTTTGGTTTTCGCCGGGAAATATACGATTCATGGAAATCAACCTTACCCCTATGCTAGGGGGAGGGGGGGGGGGAGATTTTAATTCCAGTGTTCAAAATAAGAGCAAATAATCTCTGTTGAGGAGGGATTTTTGAGGATTGGTTCGTTTCGAACCTGAAGCAATGCTAAATTATCACTCCTCCACAGTGATTATTTATTTTTATTTTGAACTCCGCTTATATACAGTTTTATTTCATTGCTTTTGTTAGATTAACCTTGGAGATCTGGTAACGATAACACGCATTAGCACGCAGGGATTGTATGAATTTCTGAAAATTAACAATTGGGTAATATCTTATCAGCTCGAATATTCACTTGATGCAAAATACTGGGTAACCTATATGGAGAGTGAAAACGATGGTCAGCGCTCTAGGGTGAGTTGTCAATTCGCTTTGATCAATTTTGGTGTGAATGTATTAGTACAGCAACATGTGATTTTACTATCCATGTTAGATATTTCAATATGAATAGACTTGTATCGCAGAATATTTTTGCTGAACAAGAAATGTATATTAAATCTTATAAGCAGATGCATGTAGACTACTATTTTCATCTCAGGGCTGAGTATTGAGAAAGCACAGATTTCTCTATCTGGACTTTGACTACATTGATATACCGTAAAATCCCAAAAGCCATGACCAAATAGCTGATAAAGACACATTTTTGGGGGCTTACATTCGGTGGGGGAGGGGCATATAAATGGGAGCAAATTATCTTCCAGAAGTGAAGACACAGGTATTGAGTGATATAAGTGAAATTCTCTGTAAATAAAGGTTTTAGAGAAAAGCATAAACAGGGGTTTCAGAAAGCTATTTAGAAGTAAAAAACATAATAAAGCACTTCTATATCACTATAATGGTGATATTCGTCTTCTTTATTATAGACCTGCCTTATGTCGTACCAGGCTTATATTCATAATTATATTCCATTCTGAAATTTGGTAGCAGCATTTGTAGCGATATTCTAGAAGGACTCACAAAATAATTTTTGAATTCGTCTACTCGGTCTCAAGCTTTGGGCAAAAAGGGTACAAATTGCATTTTCGGTCCAAAACATTTAATTACTATCATGAGTGTTGATTTTTATAACATTATTAATGCAAATTAGAAATAATAATGACAATACACAATTCAACAGAGGAATATTTTTTTAATAAAAAAAAAATGGTATATTATTTATTTTTATTTTTATAACATTAATTACTCACAATTCAAATTAGAAATATAATGACAATACACAATTCAACAGAGGAGGATTTTTTTAATAAAAGAATAAATAGTTTTAATGAATATGGAATCTTCTATTTCATTATTCTTTATTTCTTTTTAATTTTAATAACAGATGCTGACAACCACCTTTACTTTAAAATATTGTAATTAAGTATTAACTTAATAAATTAAGTTTTTAAGTTTTATAAGTAAATAAGGCATGATTTCTATTATGTCTATAGTACTACTATATACATCCGTATACAGACATATTATATTGTATAAACATAGACATACAATAATAAGTATGATCAAAGCATATCCTATACTATACATAATAGTCCGAGTAGCTTATACCAAGTCTTTAGAAGCACAACTAATACTATAAGATAGGTGTATTCTCTATTTTAATTTTACATAATGCTATGATGTATAAATGTGAGTATGCAATTCATATCCATTGTGGAGGAGTGGTTTTTAAGCATTGCATGAAGTTTCTCTACTCCTCTCCACAGTGATTTGATATAATGTTACCTTGATAAAGGTGTTCCTATTGTTTATTTGACCCTAAACTTTATTAACCTAATAAGAACATGAAATCCTAATGCCATGTAAAATTTGGGTGTTCTTGGATATAAAATTTCGCAACTTTCCTCCGCAGTGACCTGATATAATTTTACCTTAAAAAAGGTGTTCCAATTGTTTATTTGAACTGAAGCTTTACCGTCTTATTAAATACATTATTTCAAACACTGAAATGTGCTTAGGTTTAGCTTTCACTTGGTTGGGTGGGCTACTTTCAATACCGTACCTTTGATTTTCTCTAACATCTTAGTAATCATCTTTTAGCAAAGGGAACATATTTTGTTTTCAAAATAAACATAATTGTCTTAGCTATGCGCATTATTTCTTGGCAATATTTTTAATTGTAAAACCTATTTTTTACTTACAGAGGACAACTTCTTGATGGTGAATTTTCGTTTTTGTCTGGTTTTCTTAATTTTTCCAAACCTTATTGCTATTGTTTATTACTGCGTACCTTTTATTTATATTATGTATCAAACACAATTTAGATTCTGCCTGGTAATGGAGATAGTAGGAATATTGAAGGCACAACAGTTAATTTACAAGCGGTATATTTACGTTTCACTCCTATCAAATATAAAGGAAAAACCTCCATATGTTTACGATTAGAGTTGTATGGTTGCAAGTCAGGTATACCATTTAGTGTTTGAAATAAGAACAAATAATCACTGTGGAGGAACACAATGCTAAAACGTTCCTACTCCACAGGGATTTATTTGCTCTTAATTACCAAAGTTCTCTTCAAGAAACAATGGTCAATAGAGGGCAATAGAGGGAAATCTAGAGTGTACCCATCCTTTTGATTAAGTACTCATAAAACGGTCTACAAGGACCTCTAGTGGTCTACAAGGATCATATGACAAAACTGGCCTACAAGGGCCTGACCTGCATAGGCTAGCTACTAACAAGGCCTGCTAGTGGTCTACAAGGACCATTCGACAAACCGGCCTACAAGGACTGTGCGTGAATATCTCTAAGGTCAACCTTGTCCGAGATCTAAAATGTGTCACTCTGGGACAAAGAAACCTGATGAGTTTAAATGAGTAAATATATAGCCAAGAGGCACGAGTACACCCTTTTATTCCTTTCTTTTTTTTAAAAAAATATGTACATTTCATAAATAACTTCGTTTTGCTTTCACCGCAAATGTTTCACCTCATAACACTCCTTCACAGTGATTTCACTCTTATTTCCAATGCTAGTTATATTTACATTTATTATAGATCCAGTGTTCAAAATAAGAGTAAATACATCATCATGTGAAGGAGTGTTTTTGAGCATAGCTACAGGCTAGAAAGTCTGAAGCAATGCTAAAAAAACCCTCCTCCACAGCGATTATTTGCTCTTATTTCAAACACTATAGATTTGAAGAGAGTGAGGAAAAATAAATTGCATTGTGTGGATACAAATTGTGTTAGCATAGGATGAAGGTTTATTTGTAGATTTTATTTTTATTTATAGTATGTATGAAGGCACTTGGAATGGCTAGTTACAGCATCATGAAAAGTCAACTATCTGCTTCATCTTCACAATCAGATGTGGAGAATGCAAGACCTGTTAGTAAAATGCCATGGTGTTCTCAGGTATGATGATTTGAATAAACAGAAGACCCAAGCTAATGATGTGTGGAAGAGTGTTTTTGGGTATAGTTTCAGCTTGAAAGTTATACTCAATTATGCTCCTCCACAGGTGATGTCCAATAGTTATTTTTCAGACTTGTAAGTGTGTGCCAAACAATTTATTTGTTTAGTTACAATTATTCCCATAAAATATTATCTAATCAGTGGGCAAATACTTGTTCAAACTCCACAGTAAAGACGCTAAAACTTGCTTAAAGTCCTCAGTAAAAACGCTAAAACTTGTTCGAAGTCCACAGTAAAGACGCTAAAACTTGTTTAAAGTCCACGGTAAAAACACTAAAACAACTTTGAAGCATCTTTGCTGTGGATTTTGAACAAGTTTTTGCCACTGTGAAATCAATCAATTGCACATTTATTAATATCTTTCTTCTTAGATGATAAATTGACTTATTTTAACTCCTGGACCCAGTTGTTCGAAAGCCGATTTACGCAATCTAGGATTAAACCTGGATTAAACCTACTTTCTACCAATCAAATGTTGTGAAAAGACAATTTAATCGAAGATTAAACTAATAAGCTTTCATACAACTGGGCCTTGGTCTATGTTAATGGCCATACATTATTTATATGTACCAACTTTGCTGTAAATTTAGACATTATGGTAAGTGATTAGTAAATCTAACACCCTATCTTACTAAACACAACTACATAATTTTCACAACAAAGTCCCTTATGTTGTCTTAATAACTGTAGGATCTACTAAATTGAACATTTCATCTATAGATAAGCGATGGTGCGCCTTGGTATAGAATTGATCTGTTGCATCCAATGAAAATAGCACGTGTTACAGTTACGGGAAAAGGTGTATCAAGTTATTTAGTACAGTTCAGTGACGATGAAATAAAATGGCGAAAAAGTAAAACTGTAAAAGATACTGATAAGGTGAGAGAAGTCGTCAAAGTAAAGGTGGATTTACATAGGCGTCAAATTTTGTGCAAAAGCCAAAAAGAAGACAATGCCTTTGGTAAAAATCACATGTCCCTTAAGAAGAAATACTCACTGTTAAGGAGTGTTTTTTTTAGCCCGCCAAACAAAATTTGGATGGGCTATTGCTATCACTTTGCGGCGGTGCCGGCGACTCGCTTTTCTTAATAGACCATGTGCTAGCATGTTGAAATTCGATACCAGCATTCGTGACGATTAGAAGGGCTAAATTTCGATTTTGTCAACTTGGTTCCACGTTTTGGACAAAAAGGGTCCATATTGTATTTTCGGGCCAATGGACCGAAATAACATGGTACCAGTCTGAAATTTGGTTATGGCATTCTAGGCAATATTACGGGACTGCTGGCCAATTTCGTCAATTTGGGACCGAGTATCGGCAAAAGGGATTTTTTCAAAAGTGGAGACTTGATTTACATTGATTTACATTTACTAAAATGTTCAATTTATGATTTTTGTTGACTTATTTTTTGAATTCTGTTAAGGGTTTGACCAGAGTCACATTTTATCGATATTTTTGATTTCTGAGAGAATTTGACCACATTCACTAAAATGATCAATTTATGATTTTTGTTGACTTAATTCTATTTTTTTTTTAATGTTTATAAGGATTTGACCAGAATTATATTTACTTAGAACCTGTTTTGAAAAATAATTTTTTTATGATATATTTGAACTTAGAAAATGTTTTGTAAAATAATTTTTCTAAGAGATTTTGACCATGAATCTTTTTTGGCAGCCATTTTGTATTTTGAAGAAGTTCTCTCCTCAACTTCTGGAGATTAAAATTTCAAGAATTGAATTCTCCATTTTGATTTTGGAAAGCTTCCTTCAATTTTGAAATAACTATTAATGTTAAGAGTACTCCAAATACAAACTAGTAATATAATGGCAATACACAATTCAACAGAGAAAGATATTTTTAATAAAAGAATGTTACAAAAAGATAATGAATAATAAAGAAAATATATTATTCTGTTATATTGTTCTATTCTCTAGTGCTTTATAACACCAGCTAGTAAAAACCATTGATTTATAAAACTTCAATAGGACTTGCAAAAACCATCATATGTATAGATACTATGTATAATACTTTAACATAGGTGTATTCTCTTTTTTTATTCGATGTGTACATAATGCTATGATGTATAGTGTGTAGGCGATTCATATACACTGAGGAGGAGTTAATTTTGAGCATTGCTTTAGGCTATTCACTATTCTCCTTCTCAGTGACTTGATATAATTTTATCTTGATAATGGTGTTCCAATTGTTTATTTTACCTGAAACTTTATCAACTTAATAAGGACATGAAATCCTAATGCCATGTAAAATTTGGGTATTTATTTTTGATAGGAAATTTCACTACTCTTCTGTGCAGTGACCTGACACAATTTTACCTTAAACATTGTGTTCCAATTGTTTATTTGACCTTTATCATCTTAATAAAAACATATTTCAAACACTGTGTAATGTCTGTATGCAAATCATATTAATGTGCTTAGGTTTAACTTCCACGCATTAACTATAATCGAATCTCTTAATTAACTGAGATTAGCTATGTTCCGATCCTTTGCAAATTTTTTCCCAATCAATGAGATTATGCTGCAGATGTGCGTCATGTGATGTCAATTTCTACCATGGAATGTCTTCTTTCGCCTTTCGCGCAAATGCCTGGTGTAAATCCCTCTTTACAAAATATCCATTTAAGCTTGAAGCTTATTAGCGGTATAATGGTTTAAAACAATTTCCTCTTTAGATCTTTTCAATGGCTCATTCTACGCATGATCTTGAGATAGTTGAAACAACCCGTTATGTTCAATTTGTACCTGTTGAAAGAGAAGATATTGTTTGCTTGCAAGTTGAAGTATTTGGTTGCGCATATAGTAAGATAGATATTGTATTGTAGATAACCTGGCCTTGATATGATTATAAATAATCACTGTGGATGAGTGCTTTTTTAGCCCAAATTTATATTCAAAATTCATTCCTACACAGTGATTATTGCTCAATTCCAATCGCATCTGCATTAGCATTTTGTATGATTTAAGCATTATCATAGTGTTCAATGCTCCCAATTCTTGCAGGAGTTTCTAGATTTCAAGCACTTCCTTCCTGATTATGTGAAAAATCACTGACAGTTCCTTAACAACACTTTTTATCAACCTTCGAATGTGGTTCTTTCATTTTTGCGCGGTCCGTCACACTTAAACTTCCCTTTATTTAGACTGTCTATCTGTATAGCTAGTCTTTTGTAGGTTGTATGTTAAGCCCAGGCAAGGATATCCTAAGTGTAGGTAATGAGCATTTGTCATGTCTCTTTAGAGTAAAATTTGTTGTAATATACCTGGGAAAGGCCATTTCCGGCCTTTCCCAGGTATAGTGGACAGATTTAAATTTTTTTGCACCTGATGCAAACCAATGCTATACCTCCGGAGAGTCACTATATTGAGTAAACCTTCCAATTTTTTACCTTCCAACCTTAGATGCTATGCTTTATGCTGATTAAGGATTGGAACAAATGTATGATATTTGAGTTCAACAAACTTGTGATCGATTTCATAATACTCTTTCCCACAAATGTTAATTATTAACATCATAATGCCACACAAAAGAACAAATAATCACTGCGGAGAAGGGATTTTTGAACACATAGTTTTATAGCCTGAAATTGTGTTCAAAAATCACTCCACCATAGTGATTATTTTACTCTTATTTGATATATTGTTCTTATTTCGATCAGAATGTAACAAAGAATTGGGTATGGAATCTAAAGCCATTCCAAATTCATTGGTGACTGCTTCATCAGCATATCCAGAGTTTCCATCATACAATGCACGCCTCAAAACAGGATCTTATAACCAAAATTCATGGTGTGCAAAAACCAATGATAATAGTCAATTCTTGCAGGTATGCAATTTTCCAAATAGCCTTAAGCTAAACCCAATGGGCAAAAACTTATTCAAATCCGAAGTTAAAATGCTAGAATATCTTTAACATTGTTCTAGCGTCTTTACTACGGACTTTGAACAAGGCACTGGGTATATTTGGATTAGTTTTATTCCAAGCACTTGGGTATGTATTGCAAATAATCATCGTGGATGAGTGATCTTTGAGAATTGTTCAGGTTACAAAGCCTAATGTTATGCTTATAAATCTCTCTGGGATCATTGTTCATAGTATCTACAAAGAAGGATAATTTTCGCACCACTAGTATTTTTTCACCTATTTTCCACCCCAAATGCATCCATGTAAATTTTACTTCAATGTTCGAAATAAGAGCAAATAATCACTGTGGAGGAGAGTTTTTAAAAATTCTGAAATAATGCTCAAGAATCCCTCCCCACATGATTTTATTTCGAACACTGTCCTTAAATTTGTGCATCTATAAATAGACTAGAAGAATAGTCAAAATATTAAGAGCGAGTAATCACTGCGGAGGAGTGGTTTTTGAGCATAGCTTCAGGGTACAAGCCTAAAACTATGCTCAAAAATATCTTCTACACAGTGATTATTTAATCTAATTTTGACCACTATAGATTAAAATTCAAAAATTTGATATATTTTTTATATTATGTTTTCTTGCTTCACAATGGTTTTTAAGTGTTTAAAATAAGAGCAAATACTCACTGTGTAGGAGGGATTTTTTAGCAGTGCTTCGCTGTTCAAAGTAAACAAAATAACGTTAGAACAACGTTCACTGTTTCCCTGAAAAGGCCTTTTTTATGCCCTAAATTTCTTATGTTTATTCTACACTGAAATTCAGGGAGTGCAGGAAAAATTAATGTTTAATGCTTAAAAGCTGAACACTATACTCAAAAAACGCTTCTCTCCAGGTGATGTCCGGCAGTTATAATCAGGCTTGGAGCTTGATGTTTTAAATTATATGAAGAATCAACACAAGATCATTAGACGTTGGAATAAGAGTTAATAATCATTATGGAGGAGGGAATTCCTAGCATAGCTTCAGGCTTTGCAAAGCCTAAAGCTATGCTCAAGAATCTTTCCTGCACAGTGTGCATTTAAGATTATTTCTTTTCCTCCCCAAATAAATACTTGT
This sequence comes from Neoturris breviconis, assembly GCA_032360805.1. NCBI lineage: Eukaryota > Metazoa > Cnidaria > Hydrozoa > Anthoathecata > Pandeidae > Neoturris > Neoturris breviconis. The sequence continues at coordinate 8,289 of JAULBZ010001120.1, read as the reverse complement.
TCAAAGTTATTAGTTTAAACAAGTCATTGCCTACTGGATCGTTTATTGGGAAAGTGTGTGACTGATTATGTTATGCTTTTACTTAGTAACTTCTCTCACTTCTAGGTTGACTTTACACAGCCAGCTCGTTTAACGGCAATTGCCACACAAGGTTTCAATGGTGATACTGCTCAATATGTTCAGTTTTATAATGTACAATGGAGCAATGATGGGATATTCTGGCATCATATTAATAAGCAGGTAAACATGTGGCCAAGATAAGAAGTAAATAATCACCGTAGAGAAAGGGGAATTATTGGGCATAGCTTCAGGCTTGAAGCTATGTTTAAAGATCACTCTTATATAGTGTTAATTACTCTTATTTCAACCACTGATGTACACTGCGACTGAATTTGACTACAATAATTGTGTAGCGGTAAAGTTAGAGTTAAGTATTGGTTTTAATAAAAATGTAAGTAAACCATAAACATTTAAAATGATCTCAACAAAAGGCTGTTTGATGTTTCTCTCAAAATGTTTTCTGATTAGGGCCTTAATAGTGTCGTAAGAGAATCATATGTTATCATATGCCATTGTGCCTTTGATATTGGATGGCTCTAATCAGTGAGCAAAAACTTGTTCAAAGTCAGCGGTAAAGATGCTAGAACAACGTCGTCGAAGAAGTTTTTACTTACTGGGATGAAGATGGCAAAATTATTCTAGTTAAGAGCTGATCTGCTATTAGAATAAGGAAAAGCGAATCTCCTTTATTATATGAGTTTATTGGTGATATTGAGTTCTGTGTTCCATTAAATCAATCATCACAGTATCTGACAATATTGATGCTGTAAAGCAAGAAGTTACATTACATATTACATTCAGTTTATAGGTAATAGTGATAGTAGTTCTGTCCATGGACAAACATTTGATGAGCCACTGCTAGCAAGATTTATCAGAATCAACCCAACTAAATGGAAAAATGGAATATGTATGAGAATAGAAGTATATGGTTGTCCTCTTAGTAAGAACCAATCTGATTTTATATCTTTAGCAAGCCTTGAAATAACTGCTGGTCATCACCTGTGGAGGAACATTTTTTCAGTTTAGTTTTCAGCTAAAAAAAACACTCCTCTACAGGTGATGTCCGGCAGTTAATTCAAGGCCTGCTTTAGCAGTATTTGAAACAAGAATAATGATTGTGGAGGAGTGATATTTGAGCTTTAAGGCGGATCTCCAGTAGGCAAGTTCTTTTTCACGAATTCTAAATGAAGTCATTACATTGGTTGAAAGTGACGTCACCTTTTTGGCGGCTCTAAGTAGCCCCTTTTTGATGGAACCATGTTGTAGTGTTGAAACTTTCCAGAAAGTTAGGTCAACCCTTAATTAACATTTTAACGAAATAATTTTTTGATGACATCATTACTAACGATGACGTCATAACGGGAAAACAGGTGGTGCAGAATTTCTTTAGATTTTTAAGCAAAAATAAAAGGAAACATTTTTTTTTTTTGAAAAAAACTTTTACCACCTGTTAAAAATATGGTTGCTAGGGGAAAATTATCCCTATTTACAAAATTTCTATTGATATAAGCCATTCATTCACTTTGTGTGTCCCCCGGCCTAAATAGGGTTAACAGCTTAAAAGCAATACCCAAAAACGCTCCTCCATAGGCGATGTCCGGCAGCTATATTCAGGCTTGCTTATACCACTTTAATATTTTCTCTAGTGATAAATAATAACTTCATAAACTGACCGACTGTTGAGTCTAATCTTATATGTAAAATTAAGATATTAAGCTTGTCCATTTAGTTTGATGTCTAATGGCATCTCTGTGTGTTACAAGATTAGAATTGTAATTTTTACTGTGTAGCAGCAGTACTAAACAAAACTCCTCCACAGATTATGTCTAGCTGTTATTTTGTGTCATGGTTTCAAGTATCAATGTTCAAAATAAGAACAAATAATCAATGTGTAAGAGGTATTTTTGAACATCGCTTTAGTCTTTATAGCCTGAAGCAATGCTCAAAGATCACTCCTTCACGTGATTATTTGCTCTTATTTTGAACACTATTTTTTTCTTTATAGAAATTATTACTACTCCTACTGATACTCCAATACCAGAATCGAAAAAATATTATGGTTCCATGCGTTTAACTAATGAACATTATACTTCAGCATTGGCTTTAAAAAATTCCACTGCTTTTAAGAATCTTGCAAAAAGAATTGAAAGTACTGTAAGTATATTCGTCATATAAAAAAGCAAATCTTATTTTCTACAAGCGTAATGTCATAAAATCGACACCTTAAGGCGGATTTCCACTAGGTGAATTCGTTTGCACGAATTCTAAATGAAGGCATTACATTGGTTGATAGTGACGTCACCTGTTAGGTGACATCACTTTCAACCAATGTAAGACTTCATCTAGAATTCGCATTTACATATACCCAGTGGGCACATTACGTCAGACCTATTTTGAAAGAACAATGAAATGTTTTCCATAATTAAAACCAAGCTAGCCTAGAATGCATGGGCCTTATGTACGTCACAAGAAAAAATGCAAATCTGGCATTTGGTTGATTTCGCCGCGAAAGCCAAAAGAAGGCATTCCATTGGTAGAAATTGACGTCACAACTTTTCCTCTCATGTATTATATGCTATGTATTTTAAGCCTGCCAAACAAAGTTTGGATGGGCTATTGTTATCATGCGGCGGCGGCCCGCTTTTCTTGATAGACAATGTCCCTGCTAGCATTTTCAAATTTGGTACCAACATTCATGGAGATTATTTTAAAATGACTCGCCAAAATATTTTCGATTTTGTTTACTCCGTCCGAGTTTTAGGCAAAAAGGGTCCAAATGACACCAATGACCGTAAAGGCGTGGTACCATCCTAGTTATGGCATTCTAGGCAATATTACGAGATCGCTAGCCAAATTTCTTTTGATTTCGTCAATTTGGGACCGAGTATCGGCAAAAAAGGGATTTTTTCGAAAGTGGAGACTTAAAATTTTTTAAAATTTGATTTACATTCACCAAAATGATCAATTTATGATTTTTGTTGACTTAGAAAATATTTGATTTTTTTCACTGTTTATAAGGACTTGACTAGAATCACATTTGAGACTTTGATCATGAATATTTTTTGGCAGACATTTTGTATTTTGGGGAAGCTCTCTCATTATTTTTTTGATTTCGAGAATTAAAGTCTTCAACTTGATTTTGGAAAGCTTTCTTCTTCAATTTTGAAATAACTATTAGTGTTATATCCATTTTAGGGTCTTAAAACATTTAATTACTACTAAGAGTATAATTTGTTTTTTATAACAGTAATTATTGCTCCTAATGCAAATTAGTAATATAATGACAATACACAATACAACAGAGGAAGATTTTTTAAATAAAAGAATCTTTTAAATAGATAACCAATAATTAAATTTATTATTCTATTACATTGTTCTATTCTCTAGTGCTTCTTTATTTTTTTAGTTTTAATAACATCAGCTAGTAAAAACCATCCTATATAGAAAATGGATTTATTAAATAAAACTTTAATAGGGCAGTAAAAACCATCCTATATGTATTTTTAAATAAAACTATTAATATTAATGTCAGCCACTTTAGGTTCGTAAAACTTTAATTACTATCATTAGAGTATAACTTGCTTTTTATAACATTATTAATTACTCCCAATGTTAATTAAAATTATAATGATAGTAGAAAATTCAATGGAGGAATATTTTTTAATAAAAGAATGGATTATTTTGAAGTAATTTGTTTCATGTTCTATTTCAATATTCTTTTTTTATTAATTTTAATAACAGATGATGAAAACCACCTTTTATACATACATATACATATGTACATACATACATAATATACATATGCATATACATGTACATATACATGTACATACATAATACACAAGTCATTAAAAGCACATCTGATACTATAACATAGGTGTATTCTCTATTTTTATTTGGTGTGTACATAATGCTATGATGTATAATGTTTATGCAATTCACATCTACTGTAATGAAATTTCACTACTCCACAGTGATTCAGTGATTTGATATAATTTTACCTTGATGAAGGTGTTCCGATTGTTTATTTGACCTGAAACGCTTTCCAATTGTTTATTTGACCTAAAACGCTATCAACTTAGTTAATAAGGACACGATATCCTAATGCTATGTAAAGTTTGGGTGTTTATCCTTGATATAAAATTTCACTATCTTCTCCTGATATAATTTTACTTTGAAAAATGTGTTCCAATTGTTTATTTAACCTGAAACTTTACGACCTTATTAAAGACATATTTCAAACACTATATAATGTGTGTATGAAAACATACTTATGTGCTTAGGTTTAACTTTCACTTAGTTTGATAGGCAACTTTCTACACCATACTTCTTTCATAGATTACAAATCTGTATGTGGACAGTGAATCATTCAAGGATGGATTTGACAATGTTGTGGTTACCAGTTTTAGGTAAGTAGGAATACTTCCTATCCCTTCACTGTTCTTATATTGGTGAAATGACGACATTAAAGTAACTTCTTTTCAATGCCGCATGCTCAATGGGGTACTATTTTTATGTTGACACTTTTAGTATGTTTCATAATTTATAGAGTCAGTATTCCATCGTTTCGCTATCTTTTAGAGATTTTTGATAACTAGCATCGTTTTATTTTAGACCTGGCAGTGTTGTGTGTAAATTTACCATAACAATCATCAAATCTCAAGGTAACCTTGATGCAATGAAGTTATTGTCAAATACAGTAAATAGTGGAACATTGGGTGTCTTTGCTGTTGATAAAGATTCGTTGGTTATATCTGACAGTAAGTTTGCTTATATATTCTCAATCAGTACCAAAGTGGCGCCCGTACAGTGAAGAGTGCTGAGTCATCGATTTGTCATACCGAATAAACCAACCCATCGCAGCTCATTGACATAACACCCTTCTGTGCAGTTCTTCTAGAACGATATTTCGAATATAATTGCACCAAATTTTTGAGCAGCCAATACCTTGTTTCATGTATGAATGAATATGTCTATAAACCCTGTATACGCAGGGGGGGGGGGGGGAATCCGAAATCTATTTGACACATCACATCGAAATCTATTTGACACATACAGCCGTGCCGAAATTTGAACATACCTCCAGCAGATCAAAAGACATGGAAAGTAAAATTTGAGTGTTTGTCTTTGATATGAAATTTCATTACTCTCCTCCACAGTGATTTGACATAATTTTACCTTGAAAAGTTGTTCCAATTGTGTATTTATCCTTGATATGAAATTTCGCTATCTTCTCCATAGTTACCTGATATAATTTTACTTTGAAAAAGGTGTCCCAATTGTTTATTTGACCTGAAACTTTACCACCTTATTAAAGACATATTTCAAACACTATATAATGTGTGTATGCAAATCATATTTCTGTGCTAAGGTTAAACTTTTACTTGGTTTGGTGGGCTACTTTCAATACCGTACCTTTGATATGTGAAATGATGTGCTTTTATTTTTTCTTTTTAGCATCAATTGGCACTAAAGAGAAAACCCATTCAACTGGTATGCAGGATTTATATTTAACCCTCCAATCAATGTTTGGAACACTTGTTCAAAGTCCGCCGTGGAAAACGCCGAACGATCTTGTTCTAGCATTTTTACTGCGGACTTTGAACAAATTTTGTGGTTATTCTTGATACCATGTAAAAGTTATTTAAGCATTTAAGCATATTAGAGGACTCGCCAATTAAAAATCTTTTAGAATTCTATGTGGTTTTGATCACATTTAACTAAATATCATACCCAAATGATAAGGGAAGAAGTGTTTCTATGAGACTTTGACCATGAACCTTTTTTGGCAGACATTTTGTATGTTGGGGAAGCTTCTTTCTCATTTTTTTTTAGATGATAAGTGATATGTTTTATAAAAAATAATTTTTAAAATTTTAAGAATCGAATGTTAATGTGTATTCACTTTAGGACCATAAAACATTTAATTACTATCATGAGTATAAATTTTTATAACATTATTATTTACTCCCAATTCAAATTAGAAATATAATGATAATACACAATTCAACAGAGGAAGATTTTTTTAATAAAAGAATAAATTGTTTTAATGCATATGTAATCTTCTATTTCATTATTCTTTATTTCTTTTTAATTTTAATATCAGATGATGACAACCACCTTTACTTATTTTATTAACTTAATAAATAAAGTTTAAGTTTTATAAGTAAATTTGAATTATATGCATGGTTTCTATGATGCCAATAGTACTACTATATACATACATGCACACATATACAGTGTAACATATACTAAGTCTTTAAAAGCACAACTAATACTATAACATAGGTGTATTTTCTATTTTAATTTTACATGATGCTATGATGTATAATGTGTGTATCTAATTCATATCCATTGTGGAGGAGTGATTTTTTGCATTGCTCCAGGTTATGATGAAATTTTACTACTCTCCTCTACAGTGATTTAATATAATTTTTACCTTGATAATGGAGTTGCAATTGTTTATAATACTTGAAACTTTATCAACTTAATAAGGAAATCCTAATGCCATGTAAAATTTGGTGTTTATCCTTGATATGAAATTTCACTACTCTCCTCCACAGTGACCTGACATAATTTTACCTTCAAAAATATGTTCCAATTATTTATTTGACCTGAAACTCTATTATCTTAATAAAGACATAATTTCAAACACTGTATAATGCGTGTATGCAAATCATATTTACGTGCTTAGGTTTAACTTTCACTTGGTTTGGTGGGCTACTTTTGATACCGTACCTATGATTTGTGTTTTTTCCTCAAATTCTGTATGAAAAACAATTTTAAAAATCTTCACCCAAATTTGGGCAAAAATCAGTTTGTTTTTTTTGCAAATATGAAACATAATACATCATTGTGAAGAAAATATAATTTTTTTCTTGAAGTGCAAATATCTTTCAGATTTTTGATAATTTTTCCCGAAATGACCAAATTTGGGCAAGAGGTTTTTCAGCAAGGTTGTACAAGTTCATAACTTTTAAATTAATGGCTTATGTGATTAGAAAATTCATGACTTCCGACAATTTATCTAGGATCATTTTGAATGTTGTTTTTTCGGTAACTAGAGACACTTTTACCCTGGCAACTATATTTTTTTTTTGACGGGAGGTAAGAAAATAAAATTATTCTTTCTTATCTTATTAGGGAGAGAAAGATATTTTCACCTTAAATTTTTTTTTTGCTCCACCTGTTTTTCCGTGATGACGTCATTGTGAATAATGACGTCATCAAGGAAAAATTATGCTAAAATGTTAATTGTGTGTTGACCTAACTTTCAACACAACGATATGGTTCCATCAAAATTTATGGAGAGAGGGAGGGGGGACTTGGTGCCCCGGCGGCTATTTAGAGCCCCCAAATGCCCGACTTAAATAGGGTTAAGGATTATATTTTTGTTTTTCTAGATTCTGGAGGTTTATCAAACACTGGTAAAGTTGCTCTTATAGTGTTCTTTGTTATTTTGATATTGATAGTTCTTATAGTAGGAATTGTTTATTTTAAACGTCAAAAAAATGGATTTCAACTTCAATTTGCTCACAAATCATTTTCTAATCCTAACCATATGACTTCTTCTAATGACGAAATGACTCTACAGTTCGTTAATTCTGATGATTAGTTTTTTTTTTTAAGAATAATATATTATAATAACTGTTCAGTGTAAAAGCCTTAGTATAGACACTAGTGGGCAAAAACTTGTTGGCAGTATAGACACTATACTCAAGTTTTCACTCACTTGATAGTTTCTAGTTTAATACTTCTATATGATATCTTAAAATTATACATACGCAACACTTTTCTTTATTATATTCCTTTTAGTAAAATATATTTTTGTTTTTGTTATTATAAGGGGCCATCTCGTTACACAAGCCTCAAAACAACGGTCTGATATCACCTGGGGAAGAGTGTTTTTTTGAGTACAGGATTTTTGCCCACTAGGGCAATAAAACTATACAGAATGGTGTTAGTGAACAAGCTTACAATGAAATCAATATCGCTAACTCAGCACTTTTCGCTGTGAATATTATTTTGGATAGGCTCCCTTACAAAATTAGTATGACTTTAGTGTTTGTAATAAGGGTAGATAATCACTGTGGAGTAGGAATTTGGAGCATTGCTTCAGACTTTTGCTTAAACTTCACTTCTCAGCAGTGATTATTCAGGGCTCGAAATAACAGCCGGTCATCGCTGTGGAGGAGAGATTTTTCAGAATATTTTCAGCCAAGTTGGCTG
>JAULBZ010001119.1:0-24087 GCA_032360805.1 Neoturris breviconis | reverse complement strand
TTTTTGATGACGTCATGATTTATTGTCGGTTGTCGACATTTATTGTCGGTTGCCGGCATTTTAGACTTTTATTTTGACAGATTTTGACAGGTTTTGACAGATTTTGATCAAAATCTGTATATATTCGTCCTCTATACTAGCTAACAAGATAACCTTTGATTTTTCAACCGAAATGCGTTCCAAACATACGAAAGGTTAAAAGTCCAAGATAGTCCTCTATGAATTTGAAATTGTGACTTTCATTTTTTCTTGACTGTAAATTCACCTGTTGTTGGTATTGATCGAATGGTATTTTACTGTCTGTGAACCATGCATGATCAATAGCCAAAAGCTTCTTTTTTTAAATTAAGTTTTACCACATACACGTTTCTTTATTATCACCATAAATCAACACCTTGTCAACACGCAACGACGTCTAAGGAATGTCATTCTGACGCTGTGACGTCAAAACGACGTCTTTATGTCGTCCATTGGACGTTGAATGTCAAATTGGTAGAAAGAACGCTAAGTAACTAAGTAAGACTAAGTAACACCAGAGATATCATCAAAACATCAAGAGGGACCGTTGTATAAATTTTAATAAAAAAAATATATATTAGGAAAAAAAAAAAATCGGCAACGCGACTTTAATTTTCTGGTCGGTTTTTACTAGTCGGTTGGTCGGTGCTTAATTTGTCGGTGGTCGGTTCAACACTGGTCGGTTGGTCGGTGATCGGTAGTCGGTGGTCAGTTACTGGACGGTGGTCGGTGCTTTTGGAATACGCCCTATTTTTAAGAACACCTCCGTTGGCTGCTTTCGTATATGTGCTGCCAATCCTGATCTCACTTCTCAATGCTACAAAACCCGGCCCAAAATAGCCATCTTAGTGTTGCTATTTCTATTTAATCTACACATGTCTCATCAGTTGGCCTCTCGTCAAAAAAAAATAGAACATTGAAAATTTTGGAGGAAAAAAGGGAGGGGACGGGAAGAAGAGAGAGGGGAGACGTTTATAGCCCGATTTCGATAGTGCGTTTTTAATTTTCCGACTAACGACATTCCGGGTGTCCAAATCCGGCCGTATACACATCCCGATAAAGTTTCGGAAATTACCGTGTTCTTATTTAGAAAGAGACAAAATGGCAGCACTCAAAATGGAAGCAGAACGCGCACTTTCAAATTTCCAACCTGCAGAATCATCGTGTGTCACGAGTTCACCTTTTTCACGTTTATCCTTTGCTTAACTTCCTCAGTACTAGCATAGAGTTCTTATTATTAAATTTTGTGAGCTCCAGAGGCTCACACTGCATTGTATCGTCTCGAGAAAAGGCCGGCTTGCTCTGCTCTTTTTCAGTTTTTGGATAATTTTTTTTTCTATCACGTTTATTGGATAAACAAAACCGCCGGTGCGTGTTTAGATCATGCCTTTTCTTATTAGTTGATGCATTTGTGGACTGTTATGCCAAAAAAACAGGCAACAAAATGTTGTTGTCAAATGACCTGCTGATAGTTGCGTTTTTTGAAAAGAAAATTTTTGACTTTGGCGGGGTGTGTGTAACGAGAGACGGCAGGGTGCCAGTACCCCCCACTCCTGACATTTACAGAGGTGTCCAGTGATTCGAAAAAAAACTATTGATTTACCGACTTTAACCAGGCTCGTACTAAATGCAGGAACGACGAAAACGTATCCGAAACGAATCCGTAACAACAGAAAAAGTCCAGAACCACGTATTCTTTTTCATCTTCAAAAAAGCATGCTGGGATGGCTTCTGTGCAAATCATGCATGGTAATAAAAAAACTCTCTTTTTCATTCATCCTGCCCTCCCGAAAAAACCTGGAGACTATGCGAAAGAACATTTAAATACCTACCAAAACTACAAACAGAATGCAAAAGATTTTGTAGTCTATTAAATTAAAATTCTAAGAATAAAAAGTTATAGACATCCGCCTCCCCCACCCAAGCTTTAAGGAGTTTTGAAAAAAGCCTAGCATTTATGGGGTTAAGTCTTCCAATCAAACTAATGCTAAACTAATGTAAATCCGGGCAAGGAATCAGTAGTTTTTATTCTCCAATTCTATAAATGTCAGTTGCCGTTAATATCGCCACTGAATAACCAATATTGGGCAAATACTTGATATAACATTCCATAAAGCAGGTGGAGTGAGTAGGATTTAAGACTGAGCAAACAATATGTTTAGAAAGGTTCACGAATGTAAACGTCATTCTCACAAATTACCATAATCATGGTTGGAATAAGAGCAGATAAATACCGTGGAGGAGAGATATTTTAGCATTGCCTGTAAAGCCTGAAGCTATGCTCAAAAGTCACTCTTCTACAGTGATTATTTGTTCTTATTTTGGACACTGGAATTCCCTTTATATATTTTTTTTTAAATATAACAAATACAAATTTTATTCTAATAACTATTTCACCAGTCTTTGATAATTTCATGTATTTTCTAAAGATTTCTCAACCTATTTATCTCGTAGATTGTAATGCTGAAAATAAGAATATAACGCAATAACTGTGGAGGAGTAGTTTTACGTATTGGTTTTAGCCCACCAAATAGAGTTTAAACTAAAACTTTATCAACTTAGGACATGAAATCCTAATGCTATCTAAAATTTGGGTGTTCTTCCTTAAAATTTCACTACTCTCCTCCACAGTGACATGATTTTACGTTGATAAAGGTGTTTCAATTGTTTATTTGACCTGGAACTTTATCAACTTAATAAGGACATGAAACTCTGTCGTGTAAAATTTGGGTGTTTATCCTTGATATGAAATCTCATTACACTCCTTCACAGTGACCTGACATAATTTTGCCTTGAAATGTTTATTTGATCTGAAACTTCACTATCTTAAAATAAAGACATTTCAAACACTGGTATATAATGTGTGTATGCAAATCATATTTATGTGCTTAGGTTCTATTTTCACTTGGTTTGGTGGGCTTAGTTGTTATTAGAATGTTATTGGAATGTCTCTATTGCCTATGATTAAATCTGGTGGTTTTCATTTCTTCCAATGACCAGTACTTGTATTTATAAACAGATATAAAAATATGACCGAAGATCAATTACGCTCAGGAAGACCACGAAAAAATTCCAGAAGATCTAGCACAAACAGGTATGCACGTTTATTGTTAGTTTTATTTGGTAATAATGTAATCTTAGCCTTCTAATAACTGTCAGGCATCACCTAGGGAAGAGTGTTTTCTAGTATACTTCTTCAAAAAAACTCTCCTACACAGGTGATGTCTGACAGTTATTTCATTACTTGAAGTCTAAAATATTCTGTGAAATATGCTTATAAACAGTTAAAAAAATTCAAAAAATTTATAAGTCAACAAAAATCAGAAATTGGACATTTTGGTGAATGTGGTCAAAGTCTCATAGAAATCAAAATGCCACAATAATTTTCTCAGTACTTTTTTCCACAGATTCTTTAAACCTCCATTCCAGTGCTGTAACCAAATTCGCACTACCATCTGGGGTTATTTGATTATTTATATATATTTTTTTTTCACTGCCCCCCCTTATTAGTTGTAATAAGTTCCAAAGTTGTCTTAAATAAATTTGTGCAGGAAATTATAATCCCAAAGAATTAGTATTCCAGGGAACACAAACAAATTATATAGTGATTTAATAAATTGATATAATGCAGTATTGATTTTTTATTGCACTAGATATTACACTAGATTTTATTTTTATGACAAATCTTACTACTGTAAAGTTTAATTTAGCTATCAACAATGACAATTTTTATTTTACGCTGTCCTATTCATATGTAATAATTTGGAATTTAACTCTGATTGATTCTTGTTTCTTTTTATAGCATATCAAGAAGTAATTCTAATGGAACTTCGGATCCTTCACAAGTGGTAAGAATGAATCGCTTAATTTTAGTAGATGCACAGTCGACATCTCTTAAGTCTTACGTTCATAAAAATCATTGAAACAATGACGTCCGTCACAATGCCAAAACAATGCCTTTTCAAGGCTGATACATAGGGTACGCTCATAGAAAAGTTAAGAGTAGAGTAGCAGCCATTTTCTATTTCCTTGAGCACATGTCATTTATCTTTCAGTAAACTTAATTTAATTTCCGCTTGCACAAGATGTTTCCAACGGAAGGAGAAAAGATGTAATCTTGTTTCATAAGAACAATTGATAATATATTTATGTTTTGAGTATATAGTTGATGAATTTGAATATTCAAAGATACCAGACAGTGCCATATTCAGAGTTTTTTTGGGGACAGCGTTTTTTAAATTACTAAAAAGTTAATATAGTATCTCAGAGGGCCCCCCCCCCCCCTATGGCGGGTTCGAGTAGAAAATTTTGAGATTTTCATTCCCAGATAGGCGGGAAATACGTTTCCCGTGATGAATTTCCAGGATAAAGTCAAAGTCAAATTTTAGTGGTTTTTCACCCAGTACTAAAAAAACGTCTTTAGTTATAGTCAAAACTATGTATTTAGACAAGGTTTTGTTTTGTTCTTCATGATCGAAACTTTACAATTTCACAACAATATATCTACCATCTTACTGAATTAACATAAATAACATTACTAAGATCTGCTTACTTAATTATGAAATTAAATGAAAAGTGCTTATGGAACCTAACTAAAATTAGTTTGAGATGGGGAAAAGTAAAAACTAAAATCTACAGAGGAGAGTACTGAGTCAATGTTCTTGTAATGGATTGGTTTCATCCATTACCAGTTCGTTGACCTAACACACTTCTGTACAGATTTGTTTTTATTGAATTTTGTCAATTTTAGTTGATTTAACTAAAAAAAATTGGTTTTGGCATAATTTTGAGATCATCCCTAACATATGCTATTAAGGGAGATTGCTCAAGGGACCAACAGTTTTGTTCAAGATAGTAGTTTGTTCGAAATAAGAAGTGTTGAGCACAGTGTTTAGCACAGGTAGTGTTGTATTTAAAATAATATTATTTTGGAGTGGTGCTTTATAAACCTTGAACATTTATTGTAATTTGGAATGCTTTTCAGACGAATTGAGTAGTTACTGTGGAGGAGTTAACTAAAAAACGTTATGAGACTATTTTTCTATCATAGATAATGGATCCTTCAATAGACTCTCCTGGCAGTCTTTCTGAAAATCACAACTCTGTTGATTCAGTGGTATCTTCACCAAGTAAACCTGATGAGTAAGTTGTCGTTCGAGTCTTAAAATAACTGCTGGACATCACATGTGGAGGAGCAAAGCCAGAAATAAATTTGCTCTTAGCACTGTATTTAATTAATATGAAGCTGAAAACTGTACCTCCACAGGTGATGTCTGACTGTTATCTTGAGGCTTGGATGCATATTCATACAACTGTATATTTTATTACTCTATCTTCAATTGTACCAAGCTTTTCCAAAACCGATCAAACAATTATGATATTGATATGTCTATGCGATTAAATCTGCACTCGATATTAACATGGACGAATCTGGGATTGACAAAAGAGCATAAATTTAATGATATTTAGGGTAGATTAAGATGACAGGCATGTATAGATTTATATTTATTTTGCATAATGTAAAGATACTCCAATTGTGTTATGCATGGGGATGCGCAAGCCAAAACATAATTTTCTCCCATATGAAAAGTTATGCATCATAATCACTATTGTGCCAACCTCTGCTCTCCAGCTAGAGTTAGTTAACTATGAATCTGTTTGTTGTTTAGTCCATCAGAGATTTGTGCTCTGTGTAACTGTGGTTCAGAAATGGCTTTAATACTTGGCCAACTCACTCAATACTCAGTTGCATCAGCCACTTTAAAAAAGATTGACAATAAAGCAAAACCTGAGAATAAAACAAATCCATTAGAAGTGAGTTCCTCTCTTACTGCAAAGAAAGATGCCAGTAAAGAAAGAGTGTATTACAAACGTCGAAGAAGAAGAACGAAGGTTGATTTTGATTCCAACCTCCCGCCCGATATGACAACGTTTGGCACAGCTACGTTGCAAGATTTTCCAGATATACTTGACAGTAACCAATGTTTATGGACCCATCACTGTTGTGCTGCATGGTCTGCTGGTGTTTGTCAAACTGATTCATACGACTTAGAAAATGTTGATCGTGCCGTTGCTAAAGCCCTTTTGAAGGTAAGGTATTTTAGGATAGCAAGCTTCAGTTTATACAAATTGAACTGTATAAAGCCCTTTTGAAGGTAAGGTCTTTTAGGATAGCAAGCTTCAGTTTATACAAATTGAACTATATAAAGCCCTTTTGAAGGTAAAATATTTTAGGATAGCAAGCTTCAGTTAATACAAATTGAACTATATAAAACCCTTTTGAAGGTAAGGTCTTTTAGGATAGCAAGCTTCAGTTAGTACAAATTGAACTGTATAAAGCCCTTTTGAAGGTAAAATATTTTAGGATAGCAAGCTTCAGTTAGTACAAATTGAACTATATAAAGCCATTTTGAAGGTAAGGTCTTTTAGGATAGCAAGCTTCAGTTAATACAAATTGAACTATATAAAGCCATTTTGAAGGTAAGGTCTTTTAGGATAGCAAGCTTCAGTTTATATAAATTGGACTGTATAAAGCCCTTTTGAAGGTAAGGTCTTTTAGGATAGCAAGCTTCAGTTTATACAAATTGGACTGTATAAAGCCCTTTTGAATTTGTAGAATCTTTAGAATAACATCACCTTTTGGGAATACCATCAACTTTTGGGTCAGTTGCTAATATACTTGTTAAATCATCATGTTCTACATCCAGAACTTATAACAGTAGTATTTACAGTATATCCCTAAAAAAAATTTCCATGGTCTAGTCTAACCTACTTATTTTTCAATTTGATAGTGCTCTTTCGGTAACAGTTACTGAAACACACGAGACCCCATGACACTAAAGCGTGTTCTGAGAAGGAGTAAATTCTATGGCACTACACCAATATTGTTGGCTGTCATGGGAGCCTGCGCTTGAAGGAAAATTTGTTTTGTGGGCCAAAAAATTTAATTTTAGGAGTTTATTTCACATAATCAAAATAAATACAGCAGATAATTTTCATTGCTGCGTCCACCCGCAGTGCCTGTGTATATCGTGACTGGTTTAGCTTCGGCTGGCCTCTAAATAGGTGTCAGGTGACTCTGGTCCATAGAGACATCCAGGTTGCCGCCAGATCGGTCGGTTGCACAAGGTGCGTCTGGGCTTTGGACATAGGCATGTGGAAAAGGAGCTGATCAAAGTGCATAAAAAAAACTCGTTATTTTTCTGAGTTGCCCCCCTACATTTTCGTGAAAAATATTTTTATTTTACCGACCTGAAAAAAAATGTCTTCGTTGCCCGTAGAACAACTGATTTCATCTGTTTTGTTTTGCCATGGTTGTGCAGGGTTGTTACAGACGGGGGGTGCTTACAGCATGCTCCCAGACCCCCCAGCTGATCTTTTTAGGTAGGTTTGCTTCGCTCGCTTTGGTTCCGGCCAGAACGAAAAACTACAGTGGCATGTCTGCCCGTTATGCTAGATGATTATCTTCCAAATTTTTTTCCAAATCTGTTACTTAATATTTATTATGTTATCCAACTATGCACAGTATATAAACCAAATTATCACTGTGAAGGAGTGCTTTTTGAGCATATCTTCAGACTCCTACACTGATTATTTGCTCTTATTTTACTACTAAGATCAGTGATTACTCTCAGTCTTTAAAATAAGAGGAAATAATCACTGTGGAGGAGGGATTATTAAGCATTGCTTTAGGCTTTCCAACCCAAAGCAATGGTCAAAATCCATTCCTCCACTGTGATTATTTGTTCTTATTTCGAACGTTGTCTGATTTTAGAAATGCAGTCATTGTCAACGCTATGGTGCAAGTGTTGAGTGTCAAGTACATCGCTGTAACAAATTATTTCATTATCCATGTTGTGCAAGTGCTGGAGCATTTCAAGACATAACTAGCATGATTCTTTTATGCCCAGATCATTTAGATAGGACAGAAAAACTTGGTAAGTTAGAAATGTGTGTCTCTTTAGTGAGGTGTTTCTTTTATTGATGTTTAACGTTTTGTGGTATTAAATCTTTCCCCCCCCCTCCCCTTAGTCCCATTATTCTTTGAATTAAAGGATAACTAAGCCCGAATTTGTTTTGTTTTTTTCACAATTTCCACTGATTTCTAAGGTAAATGATAAAGATTTTCTATTGGTAACAGATAGAAAGAGAAAGTATCTGAAGTACAAATGCCGTATTTTCTCTTTTAAACGCTTCCCTCTAAAATCAGATCAATAATTGCAATAAATGCCACCCCCATGCCTTATCTACGCGAAAACAGTGATTATTTGAAAAATTCACTATTCGATAATGTTTTGTGTCTGTTGACGTTTTAACTATTCACCATATATAAAAATTATCTGACATCAGAAATTTAAATCCATAGCACTACATTTTTTGTTTCCAATTTGAAATTCAAGGACTGCCCTATATTTGCAAAAGCAGTTGTGATTAAAACTAGACTTTGAAATAAAAGCTTTTGATAAATGCCACACTTTTTATCTACAAAAAAATAAATGCCGCTGGAAATACAGCATGCTGAAGTTTTTAGTGCCATATCCTATATCCCACTTTAACTATCTTCTTCTTTAGCTGATGCTGAGGCCTCCTGTGATGCATGTGCGAAAACTGAGAATTTAAATTTACAGCTTTTTTGCACAAGTTGTGGTCGACATTTTCATAGTTATTGTGTAGATATGACAATTCCAATAACGCCTGTTGTACGAATGGGCTGGCAATGTTCTTTTTGTAAAGTGTGTCAAGGATGTAAACAGCCTGGTGATGAGGACAAGATGCTATGTTGTGATCACTGTGATAAAGGCTATCACATATACTGTTTGAGCCCACCCATTGCTGCTGTGCCAAAAGCCCTGTGGAAATGCATTAGTTGTCGCAAATGTGAAGACTGTGGTGCCATACGACCTGGTGGTGGACCATCATGTAGATGGCACAATAATTTCACATTATGTGATCGTTGCTATCAACAAAGAAAAAAAGGTCAATGCTGTCCCGTTTGTAATCGCGCTGTTAGACTGTTTGGTACTGCAGATGTATTGCAATGCTCAAAATGTTTTAAATGTGTTCATGGAGAATGTGATCCAGATGGTGTTGAAATTGCAAAATACATGTGTCCGATTTGTGTTGTTGGTGATAGTGGTGATGCTGTTATGGCTATACAAGATGAAGTATGTATGTTATTGAGAGAACTGTTTGTGGGGAGAAAATTTAGTTTTCTGAGGTTCAGCTGAAAAATAAACCCCAGCATTAAATTGGTTAACAATCATGAAATTAAATCCCTGCTAAAAACAAAACATTTACACCCCCAAAATGTCTCCCATTTGAAAATTTCTCTCCTTTAAAAATATCTCCCCTTTGAAATGTCTCCCCTTTGGAAAGGCCTTCCCTTTGAAAATGTCTCTCCTTTGAAAATGTATTCCTTTGAAAATTTCTCTATTTTGAAAATTTCTTCCAATTATAGTAATAAAATGTTTTATTTCAAATGTGAACAGTATGTTTCAACCAAAAGATGACTTTTGCTTTTTATTGAAAATTATGACGCTTAACTAATAGTCTATATCGTAATATACCTTTAGTTACACATATAATTAGCCTAATCCAACTTCTCTGGTAGGGTTAAATCAACTAAAATTGACAAGATTAAAAAAAAAATGAATCTATACAGAAGCGTGTTTGGCCAACAAACTTGTAATGGATTGCAGGGTTTGAATTGTAAAACTCAAGATGCTTAGCAAAAGTTAACTGTTAGAAAGCAATGGGAATTTTTGCGAAGCTAAACAATAAATAACAGAAAATGCTTACCAATCTGGAATAATGGTTCGCAAAGTGCGAAGTGCGACCCCTTAATTTGTACCCTGGATTAGTTTCTTTGGTGTAAAGAAACCAATCCATTGCAAGATTGTCGACTCAGTACTCTCCTCTGTAGATTTTATTTAGAATGTGACCTCATGCACAAATATCCAAATTTCAATTTTTATCTCATGCTTTTGATTTTTACATTGCTTACACACTGATATTAAAATGACTGCAGATGAAAACCAAATAGATTGACCAATTTGATTGGATTTGTGTTTCTGTGTAACGAGAGAGAAGCGAGAAGGTAAACAAGTGAAGGTCTATATCGAAGGTGAACATATTGTTTGATATTTTAGACAAATGACTCGATAGGTTCTTATGATTATGATCTTGCTGCAACTGGTCAAAAGATTGTAACCATCGAAGAAGCAGAAATGTTTTCCATGGCAGCATCTGTTGAATTTATTGCTTCTATCAATAATAACACAGAAGAAAAGCTTGACCTGGAAGATGTTGAGACAAAGTTTGATTATGTTGATGAGAAAATGAGTGAGTCAACTCTTGATTCACCATATAGCAGCGCAGTTAGTGAATCATTAAACGAAAACTCGCTTACCTCATTTCCACGTAGTAAAAGGAAAGATGATGTTGACGTGAAAAGATACAAGGTAGATAAAAATAAGCATTTTAAAGCTATTTGAAAAAATATATTATTTAGAGAACTGTCACCCCTATTGTGCTATCATTATGATGTTGACACTGCAATGGGTTCCTTAATTTACTTTGAAATTTAATATAAGAAACTATTCATGTAGGGACAGCATCTCCGTTTCCATATAATAGCTCTCTCTATATTCTAATTGTCTAAATTCAGTAGATTTTAAGTCACAATGTTTTGGATAACTATTTGAAATTGATTAGTAATATTTGTGAAAAGTGGATACTGAATTCTGTAAGAAACTCACCGAAAAAATAACAGTGAAGTTTCAATATTGGATCGTGAGTCAACAAATGGTAACAAAAAGCCACCTAAATTCAGAGCGGTAGAAACGAAGGTAGTATATTTTTTTGGTTTATATATTGTTTTCATCTCTTGTTATGTTGTTCATTAAATTCAATGAATATTTATTTCTATTTAGAAATTGTTGCGTGGACGAAAATTTGTTAACTCATTTCCTCGTAATAGCGGTGATAGTGCTTCTGTTACTAATGAAGAAGACAACTTTAAAAATACTGTTGGTGTAAGTTAAATTAATACTATACACTCTTTATCAAACTGGACATCACTTGGTAATGTGCATTTGTTACATACTCCTTCACAGGTGATTTCCCACTGCCAGACAGACTTAAAAGATGATTATTGGGTTGTTCTAGGTTCTTACTGGATTTTAGTATCAATGGGTACACCGACAGTTTTTGTATCTTTTCAGGGGAATGGTTGCTATCCTGGAGTTGAATATCATACATCTAAAGCATCCAGGGGGTTATAACCAGCCTAAAATTCAGATATTCAATAAAAACCTTTCAAATTGTTGCATACCTTAACAAAAGGCTGCAAATGAGTTTCCAAAGATGCTCCTCCGAAGAGGAATGCCGACGTGAATTCAGAGGCCTGCCTAAATCTCCTTGCACTATAGAAAGAAGTAATGGCCGACAATTTGAACGTCTTTAGCTTTTACTTCTTATCAGTAACACTCTGATTGAAATTAAGTTGATATTGTGATATAATTTGATATGGGTATACTGATTACCATCTTTAAAAATGGCAGACAGGGAGGGTCTAATGGAAAAAAGTTGGAAAACCAGAATACATTGAACTTGTTTTTAGTAAGGGTCTACTTGGTTGCATTCAAATGACTTTGCACCATGAATGTGTTAGTTATGGAGAAGACTATCGAATAAAATTAGCAATATATTTATATTTATCCACAGACAGTTTGTGTGTGCGACTTACGACACATGAAATTCAATCCGAGTGTGTACCAGTACGTGTGAGAGCAATTTTGCATTCAATTTGTGACTAAGACTGCTTTTGATCGGATCCAAAAGAAAAAATAAATTAGTTGTACCCCTATTGTATAAATATTAAGATATTAATCACTGTGTCAAGCTACGATCTGCTTTCCTCTCTTTGTTATATTTGAATTCATTTTTAGTCTCCTGATTCAACATCCTTAGTAAAACTTGAAGTTCCTACTAGTGATATTGGTGGCGATGATGATGATGAAGGAGAAGAAGAGCCAGAACATGGATTGCACTCCACCGTAGTTATTGTGTCAACAAGAGACTCATATACGCTTAAACAAGATGTTTGTATGTGTTGCGGAAGTTTCGGGAAAGGGAATGATGGTTATTTAATTGGATGTGTTCAATGTGGACAATGTTTTCATCCTTATTGTGTCAGTGTTAAGGTATGTAAACATTAATGTGGACAGTGTATTCATCCTTATTATGTTAGTGTTTAGGTATGTAGACATTGATGCAATTTGTATGCTTCAGAAGAGCCCTAGTGAACTTGAATAATCAAAATACTTTTAGCAGTCCATCAAAGTTTAGATGGGCTATTACTATCACTTTTCGGTGATTGCTCGCTTTTTGCCAAATATTTTCCAATTTTCAGGATCTATTTTTCATATTTACAAGGACTAGACGACAGTCATATTTAGACTTAGAAAATTAAAAAATAGCTATGACTTTGACCATGAATCATTTTTGCCATCCATTTTGTATTTTGGTGATGCTTCCTCAATTTTTGAAGAAATAAAATAAATAATGTTAAGAGATAATTGAAGTCTCCGTTTTGTTTTTTGGAAAGCTTCCTTCTTCAATTTTATTTTAAAATATGTGAATATTATGAGTTTATGACACTAATCATTCCTAATATGAATTAGTAATATAAAGGGAAATAAGTAAGTATTAATAAAGAAAATAAATTATTTCAAAGAAATGGTTTTCTTTTATTGCATTCTTTGTCTAGTGTTTCTTTATTTTTGAATTCTAAGAGGTAATAGAAACAAGTCAATTTGCTCTTAAGACAAGTAAAAGCATATCCTATGTATATGGTATTTCTATGTACATACCCTATGGATAATTATGTATCTAGTCTATGCATGCATATATGTTTTATACATATATCCTACAAGGTACAATTTAATTTTCCTGGCGGCATCGGACAAGATGGCTGATCAATGTTCAGTCTGGCCGGCTGATGTCCGATCCATGTTTTCAATCACGCTATCCGATCGTAGTTGAAACGGGTCGGACAATAGGAACGGACAACGGTGGTTCAATTTCTAATTTCATTTTTTAGTCTATAGAGGTTTGAGTCCCATTGTAAGAGGAAAGAATTAACTATTTCTTGTTTCACAATAATTTCACTAATTATTATTATAGCATAAAACGTTATTAAACGTCCCCTAGTGACTACAAAAGCTTTAAAAACTAAAGGATTACATACTGGGCAAAAATTTGTTCAAAGTCCACCATAAAGACGTCAGAATTGTGTCATCGACGTTGTTCTAGGGTCTTTACTGCACACTTTGAAATAGTATTTGCCCACAGGTTTCTTCTATTATAGATATTGATATTAAAACACAGCTAAACTGAAGGGTTGGCAATTTTTGAGTTTTAGGTGGGGGGTTGACCTATGTAATATAGTTCAATTTTTCAGAGGGTCAGACCGTCACTTTGATTTATCATCAAACAATAATTTACTATTTACTTCTAGGTGAATGAAGTGATATTAAACCGTGGATGGCGCTGTCTTGATTGTACTGTATGTGAAGGTTGTGGACGTAATGCTGATGAGGCACATTTATTATTATGTGATATCTGTGATATAAGTTTTCATACATATTGTCTAACTCCTCCGTTAGAAGAAGTACCTGTTGGTGGATGGAAATGCCAATGGTATGTTAATATGTAACGGTGCAGGAGGCTTTTTCTGCGCAAAGCATCAAGCTTTGTAGAAAAAATCGCTCCTCCACACTTATTATTTACTTTTATTTTGAAAACTTGGATAAATAAATGCTTTAATTAATCTCATCCTTAAATGTTGATAGGAATTTAACCTCTACTATCCCTACAGATCAAAAGAATATATCTTTGAGACCACAAATAATATGCCCGTGAAATTTAGTGTCTTTTCAAAATTTATTCTCTAATGGCTTACATTTTCGGGATGGAAAATCTAACAGGATGGAAAATCTGAAAAATTAACAAGTTTCTCTGATCAAATTTGATGCTAGAATAGTTTTTGTGGAAGAGTCTTTATTTTATAGGTGTGCTTTTTGTGAGGATTGTGGTTCAAAAGATCCTGGATTTAGCTGTGGATGGATGGCTAACTACACACAGTGTGGACCCTGTTCATCAGAACAGTATTGCTCCATTTGTTCATATGCATACGAACCAGGAAACTTAGTGATCCAGTGTGAAAAGTGTGACAGGTATATGTTGTTACATCACTGTGCAGGAATGTTTGTATAGTTTTCAGCTTTACAACCAAAAACTGTACTAAAAAAACTCTTGCCCACAGGGGATGTCAAAAAGCAAGAATCTGCTAGAAAATCACAGTCCAGGCTTTTTGCCGATACGGTAAAACCTTTATAAGCACCACCATTTTTAAAGCACTTTCCTCAAATAATCACCCCCTCTAAAATCTCGAACATTTAATAATTGCCTTCATAATTGCCTTCATAAACGTCCCCCCCCCATTTACTGTAGAGTCCCTTATTACTGGAAAACCAACCCCCATCTACTGTAGAGTCTCTTATTACTGGAAATAATATCTGCAAAAAAGAGAAGAAAAAAAGTTGCATTTGATTGGCTTATTAGGTATAAGGGAGCCAATAACAAGTAATCACTGAAATATCCCTCCTATCCCTCCTGCCTGTTCTTTTTTTAAGTATTGCTGACATTCTTTGGTTTACTTTATATTGATTTCTAACACTTCTATTTAGGTGGCTTCACGCAGAATGTGATGGTTTACATTCAGAAGAAGATGCAACACTAGCATCCAATATGACATATCACTGTTCACAATGTCGCCCAAAGACAAAACATTTAGGAATATATAGTAATCTTAAGAGCAGCATAATATCAAAGGTAACAGTGAAAAAAGTTTTAAATGATGGTACCACTTTATCTAGCTCTCTGTTAGGAAGAAAGACAAAAACATTGCATAATATAAAAGCTAGGAAATTATCACGTGCAGCTCTTAGAGAGCAGAAACGTGCAGAACTTGAAGCAATGCCTTTGATTCCATTAGATGTATCTGCAAATGAATTTGGAACTTTTAGCATTGATCTCACTTCTGTAAAGGGTCGCTTACGTAGTGATGAATCAGTGAAAGATCGAATAAACTTAACTGATACTGGTTTGAAACAGATGAAAAGCATGATAATTAGAGCCCCCATTCACCGCATATCTAGAAAAGAAAAATTGTCCAAAAAACGAGAGGAAACAAAAGCTATGATTATGCCAGAAGAGGTATCCTGTTCAATAGATAGTACAGATGATAGACCTACAATTGGTGAAAAATTTGAAACCCCTTTTGAAGCGGAAGGCTTGATGGGAGACAATGAAGTGCTGTCGCCAGACATTCTATCTATAAAACAGGAAGAGAGTATGGAGATGGACATGTTACATGCAGATACAACAGCAGAAACTGATGAATTACTAGATGATAATAATGACGATACTAACATGCATGAACCTGATCCAGAAGATATGACAGATCCAGTAAGATCTTTTTATACTTTATGACGCTTTCCTCAAATTATCTATAACTGCTGTTTGTTATATTTAAATCAAACTGTGCAGAAGAGTTGTGTAAAAAAGCTTGCAATGATTGATAAAAAATTGATATATTGATTGATATAAAAATTTCAATCCAAGTATTCCAATCAATATCAAGATACCCCCTATTTACTACTTATATTAATCCTAAGAGAAAAAGTGTTTGCGGAATAAAAAAAATAATGCGGAATTAAAGAATTCGAATCGCACCTCGAAAAAAAGCACATTTTTTTGCGGAATTAAAGAATGCGCATAAGCAATTTTTCTTGGTTTTGCAGAATTAAAGATTGCAAATCAGTGCATGATATCATTCAGAAATTTGACATTCTAGACAATATTATGATTTTATCAATTTGAAACCAAATATCAGTAAAAAGGGGATTTTTCAAAAGTGGAGAATTTTTTTGAAAATTTGATTTCTTTGACCATATTCACCATCATGATGATTTTATGATTTTTGTTGACTTAAATTTTTTTAGCTTGCTAAACGAAGTTTGGATTTTTTCAAAGCGAGACAGAGTATTGGCAAATAAGAAATTTTCAAAAGTGAAGATTTAGAAATTTTTTGAATATTTAATTTTACCTTCATCAAAATCATGGAATTATGATTTTTTCTGTTTATAAGGATTTGACCAGAGTTACATTAAAAGTTATATCGATATTTTTTATTCCTAGGAGACTTTGTCCACATTCATTGAAACAATTTTTTAGCCTGCCAAATGAAGTTATGGGCTATTACTATCACTTTGTGGTGGCAGCGGCATACTACCTTAACAGACCATGTTTCTAAAGTGCTAGCATTTTGAATTTCGGTACCAGCATTTGTGACAATATTCTAGAAAACCAAAAAGTATTTGATTCTGTGCGCTTGGTCAAAAAGGGTCCAAGTTGAGTTTTCGGTCCAATAGACCGTCCTGAAATTTGTTTATGGCATTCTAGGCAATATTACGAGACCGCTGGCCAAATTTTTGGAACCGAGTATTGGGGAAAAAGGGATTTTTTCAAAAGTGGAAACTTGGAAATCTTTTGAGAATTTGAATTCTAAGAAGTTTTGACCACATTATCCCAAATAACATGCTAAAATAAAGAGGGAAAAGTGGAGACTATAAATATTAGACTAGAAAATATTTTAAAGTGGAGACTTTGAAATTCTATTTGAATTCTATGAGGTTTTGACCACATTCGCCTAAATATCATATCCAAGTGATCAGGGGGAAAGTGGAGACTTTTAATTTTCTATGAGACTTTTTTAGAGGATAAGTGTTATCCGTGATTTGATATAATTTTACCTTGATAATGGTGTTCCAATTGTTTATTTGACCTGAAACTTTACCATCTTAATAAAGACATATTTTAAACACTGTATAATGTGTGTATGCAAATCATATTTATGTGCTTAGGTTTGACTTAGTTTGGTAGGCTACTTTCAATACCGTACCTTTGATTGAGCATAGCTTCAGGCTACAAAGCCTGAGGATGTGCTCAAAACTCCCTGTGATTATTTATTATTAATTTGACCAACCATTTATTTTCTTATTGTCTTTCAAGGACAGTAGTGTTGTTCCTGCATCTAACAGATTTGGTGTTCTTGTTCCAGAATTTGTAACCCTCTTCTACAGTAATTATTTGTTCTTATTTCAACATGTTTTTCTGTAGTTTGAATTCTTCGGTGTGAATCTACTAGAAAAGCATTTACATTTGGAACTAGAAGCTCTTGGAGTTATTGCAACGAAAAGAAAAATTAAAAAAGAGAGGAAGAAGGAGAAGCGTCTAAGGAAAGCTGCAAGATTAGCTGAATCAGCTCGAATGGCATTTGATATGATGAAGGGACCAAGTGTTCCTGACCCTACTGCTGCTGTTATAACTAGGTTTGTCAGTATTCATTTGTTACACCTATCTTAAATTTACAATGTGTTTTTTTGTGTCACTTAGTGTACCCATTTCTTTGTGACCTTTAGCTGAAAACTACACTCAAAACACACTCCTCCACAGGTGATGTTAAACAGTTATTTCAAGGCATGACTTGGAAATTGAGATTTACATATATAAACTTTCTTCTCTGGGTTCACTTGTAAACAACAGAGAAGAGAGTGAATATTTATATGTGCCAGATATCAGTGGTCATAGTAAGAGTAACTAATTACAGTGAAGAAGAGATTTTTGTGCATTTTCCAGTTTTGTAGCCTGAATCTGCTCACAAATCCTCCTCCATAGTAATCATTTACTCTTATTTTTAATACAGGTGCTCCTTTTGGTTGCTAATTTTACATCTTCTTTCCTTAGTGAAGTCTTTCAGCCACCTAATCAGAGTATTGAAGTTGTAATACCAATTCCTAAACCAATCATATCACTTCCTATTAAGGGTATGTAAACTATATATATTTTTATTATTAAAATATTACTACCTATCCAATTGCATTCTTCCTGCTAAATAAGATTATCCAATCGCATTCTTTTTGCTAAATAAGAATGAAGTTGGAACTTTTATTTGGAAGTTTTTAAATTTCAATATGTGATAAAAATGTACACACTCAGGAAAAAATTGGAAGAAGGGGATCCAAAACTTTATGGTAATCCTGCAGTGTATTGTAACGCCAGATAATGTATTTTATCTGACTGCTGCAGTATATTCAGAATAGGGAGCGAAAACCTTTATGAAAGAGTTATTATTTAAGTGTAAATTTATTTAATGTTTAGCCTTTAATAAGTTCTTGATATTGGTTGCTTGGTTCTAAAAGTACAGTTAAATAAATAAATCTTTAACTCAAACTAACAGTCCAGGTCGAGGCCAAAGAATGCCAGTATGGTTGTAGCAAACAACCACTGTAGGAGGGGCTATTAAACATAGCTTCATACTTGTTGTAACTTATGCACAACAATTTCTTCTCCACAGTGATTATAGCTCTTATTCCAAACACTGTCATGGTAATATTTAGTGGGGAATTTTATTTCACCTTTCAGAAGAAGAGGTACAATTAATTAAAACCGAACCATTAAAAGAAGTTGATACTTTGGACATGTTAAAACCTCCTACTGTAATGGCTCCACCATCTCATCTTGATCTAATGGTGGATTTACCACATGTTGCAGGACATGAAGTGGAACAGTTATTTGCTGGTATTGAGCAAACCACTTTACAAGATATTACTAGTTCAATAATGACAGAAGCGATTAACACTAATCCAATTGTCGACAGTCCAATGTTTCCACATCGTGTTATGGGTCAGTTAACCAGCTTAACACCATCACCGATGACAGCTACTAAAACTGTATTAATGTCACCAACTGGGAATGCTGATGCGTTTCGTACTGTCTTTGGTGAAGATGCTGATATACCAAAAGGAGCTCATCAGCGTGAACCACAGAAAATTGACACTCAAAAGCAATTAAAAAAATGGGAAATTGATGAAAAGTTAGGCGAAAATGCAACCATATCACCAGTGCTTTATGCTAATGTTGTGCATAAAAATCTTACCGAGGACTACCCAGGTGTGTATTCTGACATGTTATGTTTGTATGTAGTGAATGCTGGTAGGAGTTTGGTACATTTGAGTCATGTTTGGTATAGGTATTTGTAAATGGCAATATTGAACAATATTGAATTACGCAAATATTTCTTTTAATATCAGTAAATAAGTGAAAATTTATTATGATTGAAGGGCTAACTATTTATTTTTTGTATATGTATATATAGATTGGGCAAGTCGTGCTCGTGCAATTGCTAGACTGTGGAGGAAGTTACCAGCTGATCAAAGAGAGCCATTTAGAGTAAGTGTCAGTTAATAGCTTAAAATCTGTCTTAACCCTATTCAGGCCCGGCTTTTTTGAACATTTCATGGCCGGGGTGGGTGGGATGGATGGATTCCGCCCTTCTCCATAACTTTTGAACAAATAATAGAATAATGAAGAAACTTGGCAGGCTAATAGTGTATCATGAAAATAACAAAATGGTGGCAATTTGTTTCTGCTGACGTCAGCATTTTTCTGATGATGTCATCACAACATTTTGAAATAGTATATTTTGCCTAAAATCCATATATTCTTAGAAATGCGATTAAAAGAGTTCTAGATAACATTATTCCATTCTGTTTTCAGTTTTAGACAGATCTTTTGTTGTTCATTGACATAGTTTTCTGGTTTTTAAAAAATCCGCAACCTCAGCCTAAATAGGGTAAAGTTGACCAATCTATTGCAGGTCCATTAACACATAACACTTCTGGTATTCATTTGAGTTCATTTAAATATCTTCTTATTGTTGTGTTTAATAGTGTCTGTTAGGGTTAGGACAAAAACAAATCAGATATTGAACTGGCTTGATTGATTGTTCGTTTCATTGAAATTGTCTTGTCTTTTTGGTGTTCAAGATAACAAAATTTTTCATAATGTCATGTACAAATACAAGAATTATGTTGCAGGGGAAATACCAGTGATTGAAATGATTTCCCTTTAGCTTCGTGCAAGAGACAATAGAGTAAAGTTTAAAGACAAGAATAAAAAGGTAAAATATAATTTAGTTGTGTCTGTGGTTTCTAACTACCCTACTTACATGTTACCTTTAGAGTATCATCTGTGGAAGAGTGATTTCGAGTATAGCAGCTGAAAACTATACTTTAGTTGTGTCTTGTAGTTTTGAAACTTGTGGTTAACATTCTTTTACAGATTTGTGCAGATGTATGGAGATATATATTTTAGTCAGTTAGGCCACTTTAAAACTGCTAACAGTCAGCATCTTTTTGAAGATGAGGTACTTATGCTAGATGATTATGATTTTTTTTAATGTATATATTTTCTCAAAGAAATAATATGGAGCAGCATTTACATACAAAAAATATCATGCATACAATAGTTCACAAGACTTTAATTATGGTCGTGTAATACAGACGGAAGAAAGTAGTTCAAGGTTAACAAATAATCACCGTGGAGGTGTGCTTTGTGAGCATAGTTTCAGGTTACCTGAATCTCTACTTGAAAATCACGAAAACTCACTCCTCTGTGATTACTTGCCCTTAATTCCATTGACTATGCATAAGTTACCTTTTGTGTTGTTAATTTCAGGCGTCATTAAAAGATGGAGGAAGTGCACAAAAGAATAAAATGACAAAAGCAAAGCAAAGAATTATGAGCATGAACATGTCTGACGAAAAATCTATTATTGACACTATGAAAAGTTCTTTACCTGTTACCTCTGATTCCGAAGTGATAGCTGCAAATATTGCAAGAGAAAACATGATTAAGTCAGAAAATACTAGTAAACCTCCACCACATACAATACTTACAGTGCCAGAACCTCAAAAATTATCTCCCTTACTTCAAAACTTATCTCCTTCATTCTCTATGGCTTCATTAACAGGTCTTACACCAACTACACCTCGACCACCATTCTTTCTAAGTTCACCTAATACACCAAACAATGACATCCAAGCACAAACTCTGAAAACTGAAAAACCTGATAAACCTCCAAAGAAAACCAAACCCAAATTAAGTAAACAAGAGAAAGAGTTGAATAAAGTGAAGAAAGCTCAAAATGCTCAGAATATGTTATTACAAGAGAAAGAAAAACAATGGAAAATCTTACAGCAGCATCGTATATTTGAACAACAGAGACAGGCTATTTTAAAACAATCTAAGTCGATCCCCTTAGAGCAGCATCCTATTCATCCGTCTGCACGTTTCAAGGCGACAATGAGTTCTACGCTTACTCAAGATCAACAGTCGTTTATGCAGAAGGTACTAGCACAACAACAGCAACCATTTGCACAGCCTAGAGCACCTACACCTATGTCAGCTACAGGTAGATCAACTCCAGGATCGGCGACTGGTCGGATAACACCCAGTACCCCCACTCAAGATGATATTAGTAAATCTAAAAGCCCTACACCTGATAACTCTGCTACCAAATCTGTTATAACAACACCATCTAGTATTTCAAATTCAACCAGAGAAAGTTCTCCAAGCTCATTTCCATTCCCTGCAAAAGAAGTCCCTAAACCACCTGACAGTTTCTTAAGAAGTCCTACTGCTAACTATGATGAGCTCCGTAGGCTTGAAGAACTTCGTCGAGCTGAAGTTGAGAGTTTACTTAGTCGACCAATTGATCCTACTAATCCAATTCGTAATGCTGAACAACAACAAGCATTACTTCTTCAACAACAGTTCATGGCATCACAGCAGCAGTATATACAATGGCAACTTGCTCAACAAGAGGGCTTATATGGACCACAAAAAGCCCATGGTGACAAAGAACATCACCCCCCTGACAGTGAGGAGCAACACCAAGAGAGAATTCGTTTTTTGTATCATCAGCGTCAGTATCATAAGGATCCATATATGCCACCTGGTCAACAGATTCCTGGAAAACCACCATCAGAAACTACAACATCACCGCCTCAAGCTACAGACAGTCATAGTGCTGCTGCAAATCCAGCATTCCCACCACGCGTTCCATCATACTATTCACCGACCAACACACCAGAAGCAGCCATGTATCACCAGATGTTTATGGAGTACATGATGAGGTACAGAAAAGGTCAAGAACTTGATCCTTCATTACCTCCACCAAACCATCAACTATATAATAGCATGATGGCAGAAATAGCCAAACAATACTATCAACGACATGGTTCATTTGGAAAATTGTTTCCTCCATATATGCCTCCTAATTCAGCTGGATATCCAATGTATCCACCAAGACCTCCTCACAGTCCATATGATGATAGACTACCATTTCCTCCTTATGGTGGTAAAAGTGCAGACGTGGATCCAAGCAAAGGAGTTAGCAATTACCCAAGACCACCATTTATGCCGAATCGGCCAGCAAGACCATATTTGGATGATAAATCATTTCAAAGGGGACACAACATGAGCCCTTCACAGAGTTCTTTTCCAAAATCTGCATCATTTCAAATCAGTCGAATAGCAGCTGATAGTACATCAAATGACGAGTACCCTGATTCAAGAGAGAATGCTGACAAAGGTATAATTTCCCTGTTCCAAACAGATAGTGCATATGTCCAAATAGGGTAACAAGAATTTTTGTTTATTCAAATTATTGAGACATAAAATAAATAGCTGCTGGTATATTGCTATGTGTCGCAACTCTTACTTATATTGTCAGTCTGTTTGCTGTTGTAAGTTATAAACTAAATTAGCCTCATATTCGAGTTTATTGTTCAATACATACAAGGTAGACAGGAATATTAAGTTTATAGCTGTGAAGATAAAAATGGTATTGAACCATTCATGTCAGGGGTTGAAATACGTCTATTTAGTACTGAGTCAATCATCTTGCAAGTGATGTTGTTATTTGTAAACAAAACTATTTGACGTAAAATCTTGCTTGATAGATATGAGATTCATTTATTTCATTCCTTGCTTTTCTGTTTGTCTCTAACAAGGTAGAAAGCTGCATTATTTTTGCAAGCTGAGTATTCATGCTCAAGCCTTGATATAACTACTGGACATCACTTATGGAAGAGTGTTTTTGACAACTATGCTAAAAGTACACTCCTCGACAGATGTCCAGCAGCTATTTCGTGGTTTGATATTGTGTTAAAATATTACAATTTAGAATCATTTGTCAGATCAACATCTCAAGTAAATGTTAACAATGAACACGAGATAACTAGTTCTAGAAATTCTACTTCAGATGATAAGAAATGTTCTGATGGAATACACTGTGGTACTGATGATGAAGAAGAAGTATCAAGTGCTTCGACTAAAGCCCCTTGTCCTGATGGTATCCATTGTGGAACAGATGATGAAGGTGAGCCTATAAATTCCAGAAATAAATACGTTTGCACTGATGGTATTCATTGTGGAACAGATGATGAGGATGAACCTGTAAATCCCAAGGAGAAATCTGTTTGTTCTGATGGTATTCACTGTGGAACAGATGACGAGGATGAGCTTGCATATTCCAATAAGAAATCTGTTTGTTCTGATAGTATTCACTGTGGAACAGATGACGAGGATGAGCGTGCATTTCCTGGGAAGAAATCCTTTTGTTCTGATGGTATTCACTGTGGATCAGATGACGAAGATAAGTCGGCATATTCCAGAAATAGAATTGTTTGTTCTGATGGTATTCACTGTGGTACAGATGACGAAGATCAATCTGCATATTTCAGAAATAAATTTGTTTGTTCTGATGGTATTCACTGTGGATCAGATGACGAAGATAAGTCTACATATTCCAGAAATAAATTTGTTTGTTCTGATGGTATTCATTGTGGTACAGATGATGAAGATGAATCTACATGTTCCACAAGGAAATCTGCTTGTACTGACGGTATTCACTGTGGAACAGATGACGAGGATGAGCGTGCATTTTTCAATAAGAAATCTGTTTGTTCTGATAGTATTCACTGTGGAACAGATGACGAGGATGAGCTTGCATATTCCAATAAGAAATCTGTTTGTTCTGATGGTATTCACTGTGGAACAGATGACGAGGATGAGCTTGCATATTCCAATAAGAAATCT
>JAULBZ010001118.1:0-24091 GCA_032360805.1 Neoturris breviconis | reverse complement strand
TGAGTGTAGTGTTCGGCTACCCGAACACTATACTCAAAAACACTCCTCCACAGGTGATGTCCGGCAGTTATATTCAGGTTTGAATCTTCATTATAGGCCGCTGAAAGAGTTGAACGTAATTTAGCATCATGTACTAGCTCAACTAATTTAAAAAATGATCAACTCAAATCTAAAATAACCGAAGATGTTGTGGCTAGCATGGGAGTTGTCGCAACTCATCCTCTTGGTTTTTAAAAGTAAGTATAGACTTATTCACAAATATATGAAAACGAGGTTCTGGCTGTTCAAAGTAGAACTTGTTACAATGCCAATAATTCCCTTTTTTGCGCACTGTTGATACAGGATATTCAGTGGTCGAAATAAGAGTAAATAATCACTGTGGAGGAGAGATTTTTGAGCTCTTATTTGGACCACATTTTATAATCACTTGCGGTGTTCCGCTTTTCTTAACCCAATTCCTACTGGGGTACATTTTTGTACCCAAAATCAAGGAGAGAAGTAGAAACTTAGAATATTTATTGAAAATTTGATATCTATGAGACTTTGATGACGCCACATTCAGTTAAATATTGCACCCTAATCGTAAAGGAGGAGCGGATAATGTTTTTGGCATTTTAATTTTTTATGATACTTTGATCATTAATCTTTATTGGCATCCATCTTCAATTTTTTGATATATAGAATAAACATATAATTGATAAGAGATACCATAAGAAAGAGCCATAGAAATTAAAATCTTCCCCATATCCCACTGGGGGCAAAAACCTGTTCAAAGTCAACAGTAGAGACGCTAGAGCGCAGAACGCTGTTCTAGCGTCCTTACTGCGGACTTTGCCCTACACCCTTAAGTTTTTATCTAAATATGCTAAAATGCCTAAAATTTGCCCAAACTTAGTTTGTTATAAAAACTTTTAATTTATATCAAAACAGTTTCCGAAACAGTCCATATTTTGCTGACGTCAGCACTTTTTATTTGAAAACCAGGAATTTCCTATTCTCTTGGAATTGATATATAAAATATTATAAATTTTTTTTTTCACCATGGATGGAAATCTGGGTTAAAATTTCCTAAAAAAATTCCTTGGGGTGAATATTTTTTTCACCACCTATCAAAAGGTGGTTCCTAATGGAAAATTATCTTAGTTACTAAAGATATGCACGTATGACAGTCAGACAGTATGACAGGCAAATTGTGCCCTCCCCCTCTCCAGTTGGAATAGGGTTAACTAAATTACAGTCCTTGATATGAATTTCCCTCATTCTACTAAATGTGTTTATTTACTATGACTTCAAGAAGCCCTGGGAACGAGGTTGCTAAATATGTTTGTTTTTAATTTTAGATTGTGAATATTGTGGAAATGACCTTGTATATTTCTTTTGTGTATGTATAAATGATAAAATTTGTAACAGAGAATGAAGTATGCATAAAGTTGGATTTCCGCTTGTCCTGTGTAACAACAGGAACGGGAAAGGTAAATAGCCAAATCTGATTGGCTCAAACCTTTTCATGTTCCGTTCCCATTCCGTGTTCCCACAAATTTGAACTTTCTCCTGTGTCTCATGACGGAATAGGAAGGTAAGAACAAAAGAATAATTAACTAAAACAACCAATCATGTTTAATTATTATTTCCTTTCCCGTTCCCGATGTAAACAGGACAAGTAGAAATCCATCTTAAACCGTATCTACGGGGAAGAGTCAATGTACAAAAACCTGTTCAGAGTCCGATGTTCGACGTTGTTCTAGCGTCTGTGCTGCGGACTATGAACAAGTTTTTGCTGATATTCTCCGACTAAGTTTCTATTTAACTTTAACTGTAAGTTACGTAAACTAGTTTATAGTCGTTAGTAGGCTAAATCTAGAAAGCGGAAAAAATATCGGAGATAATCGGGAAATCGGTCTCTGTTAAGTATAAATGTAATCATATAACGACGGCCTGCTAGTCTAAAAGTTACGTTACAATCCCGATACGCAACCATACACCTTACCCAGGGAAACACAACATCAGATTCTGACGTCGTGTGCTGCCGGCAGGAATAAAGATCATGCAAGTCTTTCGTGACGGCAACCCGTATTGTACAATATTTTAACCGCGTTATCCATTTCTTATTTTTTTTGTTTTTAAGTTATAACATTTTTTTTTTTATCTCGTTCTCGATCAAATAACCTTCTTAACATTAATATTCTAGGAAAATTTATGTACCTTACTTCTTTTAATTTTGCGCCTCTTTAATTTTCCAGCGTTTAAGGTGCCCGAAATTTACGCGCATTAAAAGACAAAAAAAAATAAAAAAAATTCCAAAAAATTATCATGAGGTTTTGACCGTCACGAAAGAGGATATAAATAAATACCCAGCCGGCAAAAACTTGTTCAAAGTCAGCGAAATAAAATTAGAATATCGTCCACGTTGTTCTTTGCTGATTTTTTGGTTTTTTGCCGGCTCGGTAGCAAATGCCTACTAGTAGTCAGGCTAATCCATATACGCAATATCAACGTCGAAGAGACGTCGCGATCTCTAAACAACATCTTTTCGAAGTTGATAACATGTCACATGCCGGCAGGAATAAATGCAAAATGACGTAACCTAATGTACACTCATTTATAGGTAATAAAATAATTTTCAGTTACTGATACCTTTTTCTATTCTTCTTAAGGCCCATTTTCCACTAGGCGAATATTTCGTGCAAAAGCCGGAATGTTTTCTTTTTGCTATCGCACGAAATATTTCTCGTGAAAATCAACCTTTAACCTTACCCTCGAGTCAACGATCTTGCGAGTAGTTTCTTCTAGTTATAAGGTCTAGACGAAATGGTTCGTACGAAGCAAGCTCGTCCCCAGCGCCTTTTGACTTTTTTTAGTTTTCTCCGACCTGAAAAATCAAAAAAAAAATCAAAAGGCGTTGGGGACGAGCTTGCCGTACGAAGATCAAAAGAATATATTATATTGGCGCAAGGGAACATCTCAAAATATTTGCTCCAAAACCAACTTTTGTGTTAGGGTTAAATCAACTAAAATTGACAAAATTCAACAAAAATGAATCTGTGTAGAAGTGTTTTAGGTCAATGAGCTTCGGTACAAAGAAACCAACCCATTGACTCAGTACTCTCCACTGTAGAATTTATTTTTGAGATGGCCCCTAACGTCCATTACTACCAATGGAATGTCTTCTTTTGATCTTTGCACCCAATTTTAAGTTCGTTGACATACATCACCTTCAGTAATCCTCCCAGTGGGCAAAAACTTGTTCAAAGTCAACCGTAAAGATGCTAGCATGTTCTTGTTCTAGTGTTATTACTGCGGACTTTGAGCCACTGGGCTAGTTTACTGTCATTACATGAAATTTTGAATGTTGTCGTACAAGTAAGTAAATAATTTTTACGGGGGTTATGTTAATTAATAATTTTTGTTATCATTACCCCCTAAAAATATGAAAATGAAATATCGTTCACATGTTTACGCGTTGGAAATAGACTACACTTTTTTCGACCGCTGGATATTTGATTTTGCTGTAATTTCTTGAAATGGAGATTGCTAACAAGTCTGATTATAACTGTTATACACCTGTGGAGGAGTGTTTTTTGACCGACAGTTCAGGCTTGTTATATAGCTGTATTAAAGGAATCCATGATTTATTTTGGAGAGCATCTAAAATTTACAGAACCTAAATTTGACCCGATTCAACGGAAATGAAACTGCATAGAAGGGCTTCGATCTGTCAGAACAAAAGT
Organism: Neoturris breviconis; assembly: GCA_032360805.1. Taxonomy (NCBI): domain Eukaryota; kingdom Metazoa; phylum Cnidaria; class Hydrozoa; order Anthoathecata; family Pandeidae; genus Neoturris; species Neoturris breviconis. Next base: position 20,363 of record JAULBZ010001118.1, on the reverse strand, counting down.
GGACAGACACACCAACCTCGTTCCCAGGGCTTCTTGCCTCAGACACACGACATCGTGTACCGGCAGGGAATCAAAGACTAGAAGACTAAGTTATGATTGATCTCTATTTTTAAATACTTCTTTTTACACATTTTTTAAAGAAGATAACATGTTGCAATATGATTACAATACCCCCGTCCCCTGCGTAATAATCAGATCTGAGTAATAACCCCCTGTACAACGATAAGATCTAAGCAATATTGATAACCCCATGCACAATGATTAGATCTGCAGGAATAAATACCCACAGTCTCATGCACTGCTTTATAATATTCCACTCAGTGGGCGCACATACCGGCCAAATGTTAAACGTCCTTAAAGGAGTTTGACCATGTGTGTCCACGGATATTTAATATAACCCCCTAAGAACTATGACCAAAAAAGTAACTAAAAGAAAGATACTATATATTAAAGAGCTTGCAACAGATTCCTTCCTTCAAACAAACTAATCAAATGCAAGGTAGTGAAGAAACAAACCAATCAAATGCAAGGTAGTGAACTCAGGCTTGTACAGCCTAGTTCTAAGGGTCTCTTTCCACTTTTGAAGGGAGGACGGCTCCCTTCAAAAAGCAGAATGAAACCCTGGGAACGAGGTTGGAATCTTTCTTGTACACATTATTAAAGACTATCAAATACAGTGCTTTAGAAGTTCAGTGGTGGTCACAATAAGAGTTAGAAGTTCAGTGGTGGTCACAATAAGAGTTAAATAATTACTGTCTAGTTTGAAGCTATGCTTAAAAAATCCTCCACAGTGATTATTTGCTCTTAGTTTGACGAAGTTTGAAGTTTTTTGTGCTTCCCCTTTTAAAAGAAAATGAAATCGTCAAATTTTAAATTACGCTATCATACAAAACTAAAAATGCTTATTCACAGTGCCCCAGTGAGCAAAAACTTGTTCAAAGTCCACGTAAAGATGCTAGAACAACATTGCAGACGTTCTACCGTTTTTACTACGTATGTTGAACAAGTTTTTGTTCACTGGGAATTATCTATTATAAGTCCACACAACCTTCATCGAGTACACATTCACAGTCTTTAAAAACAGACTACATTCTTATATATGGCAATGCACTGTCCATTTACGAGGTTATCCAGGAGTTTATTTGATAATCTTGCATTTTATGCTAGTCAAGAATTCCCGTTTCCTTTTTCCCAATCATTTTCTTTCTTTATGTCATATTCTGCCATGTGGAAAAGAAAATTGTCAGAGTTTAATATACTACGCTAATTTTGTGTAAATGACGTCGTGTGACCACGGTGCACACATGCATATGATCATTTTAGCAAAACTAGGACTAGGAACGGCCTATCTTTACAAGTTGTTCAGATATGCACCCAGAACGTCGTTTTGTTGATCCAAGGGAAAATAACCGGGATCGATCAGTGATAAATCATACCCAGTCGCTATATTAACACTAGAACCTCTTTCGTTTGATAAATTAACAGTGTTGTTGGTGGTCTTCATTATAGCACTAGACTGGTGAAATGAACTATTTCGAAAATTTGTATTTATTTCAGGAAGCGTCACTATATTATTGTTGAGGGAACATGGGTTATTATTATTATTACTAGTATTATGGTATTCAAGGTTTGTATTCATTGTGGCTTTTAACGCACACGCTATATTATCAAAACTTTCTATGGTCGTTGCATTTTGATTTATTGGAGAAATATAATTGGTAGAAGCGACCCCATTTTGATTTATTGGTGAACTCGTCCGGCTATTGTAAGGTGAATTCGAAGCAGAGAGGTATGGTGTTGATATGTTGCTATGTGTATTGTTAGGACTTGATCCAGTAGATGATGCCTGTGAAAGAAATGGATATGTTGAACTTCGTGTTAATTTTAAATGAAGCTGTTCTTGTAATTTTGTCTCGTTGGATAGTTTTTGTACTTTATGTGGAGACATACAAAACAAACTATCAGTTGTTTGAACGCCCATATTTTCATTGTGAGAATTCATCACGGTTGCAAATCCACTCGATGCCATAGGACTTGTATGTGTACTCAATGCATTTTGAAGTATGGTTAGTTGAGGCATCATAGGACTCACTGGTGCGCTATTTGCAGGTCTTTTTCTGGATATGCGACTTACTGAAGTTTCTATATGTTTCAACATTGAATCCATCAAACCATTTCCAACATTTTGGTTCATGAATGAAGGATTATGTAAAGATGCAGCAGGACTCTGTGTTTTTGATGCTTCATTCAAAAGATCTTTAAAATCTTTTATGTACATGTGATTTAGTTTCGAAGCATCAGATGATGTGTTACTGTCGTAAGATGACGTAGAATCTTTTCGTGTAATGTCTCGTGTCAGTTTTGGTTTATTTGCTGTTTGATTTTCTGTAACAAGAGTGTAAATAGCTTTGTTCGTCGAAGAACGAATTAATTGTTGTTTTGTCTTAATCAAGTAAGTTAAACTTCGATTAAGTTTTCTTTTTGTCATCCCGTCTTTTTTCTTCTCACGTCCCCACATGTCGGCTAATTTTGATAAATCTACGATCTCAAATTCTTTATATTGATTGGTCCATTTAACCACGTGTTTACACCTTGAATCTTGTAAGCATACTCGTATAAACTGAAGAAGACCATGCCCATTTAAATCTATTAATTAATGAAGAAAATTATTATTTCTAGTAATCGAGACGATATAATAGTCTGGTAGCGCCTTTAACCCTATTTGAGCTGGACCTTTTAGAGCTCTGTAAGTCTGGGGGAGGGAGAGGGGGAGAAAGGGGCTGACTCGTCTCCTTTCCTTGCATAACTTCTGATACGTCAATGCAATATGTATGAAACTTAGTCAGGTTGCTAACGTAATAATATTTTTGCTGATGTCATCAAATGTAAGAGCACCTGTAGCAAAAAAAAAAAAATTACGGTGAAAATATTCTAAATATAATCCTGTAATTTCTTAGTTCAGCCTACTTAGACCGACTATTCTCTTAAGCAAATTATTCATATCCCGGCCTTTTATCTTCATGGAATGAAATTTTCAGAAAATATTACTAGGAATTTATAATTAGTTATAAATATAGCTTAGCTTTGTTTACGTTTAGATTCTAAAAAGAGTTAATTTTAAAACTCAACATAAGAATTGTGAAGCACAGCTGAGAACTGGGTCAAGATCCACAGCGGTCCACACTTGGAATAAAATTTCTTGCTTCAAATAGTTTGCAGTTGCATGAATAAACAGTTGATAATAATACAGCGCAGTGGAAGAAATATAAATAAGCAAGTAATCACTGTGGATTGATTTTTGAACTTAGCTAAAAAAAATGTCTCCTCCACAGTGATTATTTACTCCTATTTAGACCACTGCTGCTTTGGGAGCCTCTTTTTACACATAAAAAAGGTGTGAGAAAAAATAAAAACTCAGCCAGCAAAAATCTGCTCAAAGTCAGCAAAATAACGTTAGAACAACTTTCAAAGAACGTTGTTCTAACATTATTTTGCTGACTTTGAACAGGTTTTTGCCGGTTGGAAGAAATACAATCAACGTGGGTATTCGGGGAGAAGCAAAACGAAATTTAATTTGTTAAATTCTGCGGAGAAGACCGGTATTTCCACGATAAGTATTGCTATTGAATTATCTTGGATTAAGCAACGAAACAAATGATTAAATTGGATGGATAAAAACCGCGAAATTTAAGCATGTCACGGGGATTTATTTTCGCGGTTTCGCCGTTTTTAAAAATTTCGCTAGGATTTATTTTCATGAAATTTATTTTCTTGGTTCAATGAGGCAATTTTGTCGTCTTCAAATACTTTGCGGCTTTCATTTCAGCGGACGAGTTTTCTTGCACTATTTCGCGGGGACATATTTTTGCGGATTTTGTGAAATGTATTCCCAGCCGGAAAAAAACCTGTTCAAAATCAGCAAAATGACGTTAGAAAAACATTCTTTGAACGTTGTTCTTTGCTGACTTTTAGTATGTTTTTGCCGGCTGGGTTTAAACTAATCAAATATAAGATTGTCAACTAAAGCACACTTCTTCGTAGATGAAAAGAAACTTACCAATCCAATTACTGCTGGTATCAGATTCGTCTGAATCGTTCATTTTGAGAGAATGTTCTAAAAGCAAACAAAACATTATATAAACGAGTGTGACATCAAGTTTTGGCCAGTCTTGTCAGCGAGTAAGTCCCACAAAACTGCGTCTTAGTTCTATACGACTGTGCAACGAGTTAGTTTAATACACATCTTTTTAACACCAGTGAACAATTGTATATAACTGCTACTTACATCAACGCTTTAAATGTACATAACCGTACAATCTATACTTACTAAAAGTGCAAATCCTATCAAAAGACATTTTCGAATGACTTTCAAGTAGTTATGGATATCTGGGAAATTTCACACGTATTATAAGAAAACTCAGGGTTTACGTGGGTTGCACGGGGGTACAATAATCATATATTATTTCGACACAAATTTTAATTTTTTATAGCCACCATTAACCCCCTGGAAAGCAAAGCAACGAAAAACAAGATATGTTGAGGTAAGACACTACACCAGTAGGTATCCACAACTATGTGGTGCGCATTGCCGTAACCACCGGGCGGCGGAGGGGTCCATACATATCATATAGATTTACCTGATTCGTCAGTACGTAAGGTCGCTCCAGCTACAATCTGTAACGAATTTATATCGTTATCGTATTGATATAGTTTTTCTTCAAAACGACTCAATTCATTTTCAATAGCTTTAATTTTATCAAGCATTGCAATGGCACCATTTTGTTTAAAAGCATTTTCACATTTAATATTATCGGCAACCGAAGGTACCTCTGATGGAAATTCGCCAAGGCTATCATCGTCATCCGAAAAATTATCATCATCATAATCATCATCATCGTCGTCATCATCGTCGCTGTGATCACCATCAAAATTTAACTCTTCGCTTATAGGATCATTATTGCATAGCTCTTCGGATCCCACTTTCGCATGCGGGGTTGTTAAATCGCTTTCATCCCAGTTAATGATATTGCTTTGACTCGGAAAAGATAGGTTCGTTTCAATTTCTTCGTCTAAAATAAAGAAAAGTAACTTTCTAACCATAGAAATGAATTTGTTTGTTGGCAAAAATAAAACCACATGTTGAATATATACAGGTCTAAAATTTTTTAGATTTCAAGAGTGGATCAATGTTTTTAGTATAACTTAAAAACACTCCTCCACAGCAAACAAGAACAGTCCCAGTGACTTGTCCAAAGTCTGTTCAAATACCGCTGTAAAGACGCTAGCACAACGTCCTTAACATCGCCCTAGCGTCTTTACTGCGGACTTTGAACACCTTCTTGCCCACTGTTTTTTTTCTTTGAGTAATTACTTCTAAGTAGTTAACCCCATAAGTTCGGATGCTAAACTTATCAGCAAGTTTAGTTCCCAGGGGAACAGTGCTGAATCAACGATCTTGCAATTCACTGATTTCTTCGTACCGAAGAAACCAATCAAGTGCAAGCTCGTTGACTTAACACTCTTCTTCATGGATTAATTTTTCTCAAATTTATTGATTTTGATTTCTTTAAAGCTGCTAAAATATCTGCTTTTTGAAACGAATTTTGGAGATGGTTGTGTTGTACCATGTAATCAACGTCGGTAACCCAATCGAATCCTAGCAATAACGCAATCAAATTCAAGGTCGACTCTCAATAAGCACGTCTTTTTTACGTTGAAAAAAACATCACGTGCCGGTAGGTTTGTAACATAATAATGTCAAGGGCATCGTTTATTAAACGTCGTGGCAGGGGATTTATGTCATGGACATCGGTTATTAAACGTCGTGGCAGAGGATTTATGTCAAGGACATCGTTTATTAAACGTTGTGGCAGGGGATTTATATCATGGGCATCGGTTATTAAACGTGGCAGAGGCGTATATGCAACGAACAAAACTATTGTGAAATAGTGTATATACTGTGGAGTAGTATACGTTACATAATATAAAAAAGAACAAAACAACGCTTGATTAACATATTTTTACCCATTAGCTACATCTGTGCGACACGTTCGCACGCCCAGTTGACATGAGATAACATATTTTTTCAAATAACGTTAGAATAAAAAACTAGTTCAAAATCAGCAGTAAAGACGCCAAAACAACGTCTATTGCCCACTTGGGAAGATTAGAATGAAAAGAAACAGCTAACATATTTTCAAGTTGTGATAAGTAAAGAAAACTTTGAAAGGAAAACTACAGTTGGCAAAAACTTGTTCAAAGACGCTAGACCGTAGAACAACGTTGTTGTTCTAGTGTCTTTTTTTTTCAAAGAACGTTGTTCTAACGTTATTTTGCTGACTTTAAACAGGTTTTTGTCGGCTGGGGATAATCTAAAGTTTGATTTCCATTAGGCGAAAGATTTCGCGCGTAAGCCAAAAGAAGACATCCCATTGGTAGAAATTAATATCACATTTCCCACCAAATGGAAATCAGCTTTGAGTAGAAACGTAATGTCAAAAAGAATTCCTTACGACATTGAAATGTCATTGCGTGCCGGGAGGATACAAAGATATAAAATCTAAAGCCACTTACTTAAAACTTAACATGTTTGCCAAAAAAATTAAGTTTTACTTAATACTTTAGTTAATTTATTTATGCTGACTATTAGATAAAATTTTTTGTTCCTGATCTTATCGTTTGGACCGGATACAACAATTTCCTATTAATTTTTTTTTAAATTAATCGTTACGTCATTTTTATAATTAATTTTGATTAAGATATATAATTAAGATGTATAATTAAGATAATTAACGTGTTTCCACCTCTTATTTATATTTTATTTATATATACCTCAAGTTTAGACTTTTTCACGAATATCACGAGTCCCCCCAAAATTTGTCGATTTACTGGCAAATCGTATCCTTAAAAAAATTAAGCATTGAGAATGACTTCCCTGGTACACGACGTCGGAACAACGTCAAAACGAAATCGTGATGTCGTCTTGACGTTGTTAAGACGTAGTTTGTGCTTATTAGGTTAGTAATCGTTTTCTTCTTTATTGGATTTGCGAAAAGAACAGCTACACGCTAATTTGCGAAATTATGTATTCATGAAAGTTTCTACACTGAAAGTGCCCTGCAGTATTTGAAAAAATTGCTTCAGGCTTTCTAGTCATCTGCTTTGCTCTCACACATCTTTCCACACTTCGCACAATTTTTTTCCTTGTAATCTTCTAATCCTCCCTTAAACTCTTCATTATTTCCTTATTTCGTAAATTTCTTCACTTCGAGTTAAACATATTATTTACTATCGATAAAACAAACGATCCTTAATATTTTTCCAATAAGTTTTAGAACGCAACCAATCTGAATAGCGCGAACAAAAACATGGAAATATGGAAATGGTCGATATTAGAGCGAATAATCACAGTAGAGGAGCGATATATTACACACCTGATGAATCTGTAATAGAGGGCAATTTCAATGAGCTTGTAATGGATTGGTTTTTTGCAGTTACTATCCAAGCGGCAAAAACCTGTTCAAAGTTAGCAAAATAACGTTAGAACAACGTTCACAGAACGTTGTTCTAACTTTATTTTGCTGACTTTGAACAGGTTTTTGCCGGCTAGGTAAACTGTGTAATGAGCTACAATGAACTACAATAACCTATAACGAGCTTAAATGACCTTCAATGAGCCATAACTTACACTGAGCCGTTATCAGAAAAGTACAGTGAAAGGTCACATGAGGAATCGGGTCCTGCGAATCCAACTAGATCAATAAACCTAATCGAAATAAAAGAGATGCTTTCAAATTGGTTATATTATATGGATTTTCAAATTTCTCTCTCTCTCTTTGCATTTGTAAATCAGAACTGATTTAAAAATATTTTTAATTACTCTCACTTCAGTACGTCATTGTGTGACCCTTTAACTAGTTTTTCCAGATGGTGACTCAATGCAGGTCCATGTAGCTTATTTCAGATCATTGTAGGTCATTGTAGCTAATTACAGGTACAGGTACAAACTAGGTATACAACCTCGTTCCCAGGGCTTCTTGCCTTCTTGAACACGGAAGAGCGGTTCTCCCGTGTTCGAAAAGGCAAGAAGCCTTGGGAACGAGATTGACTAGGTATAAACTATTTAAATAAAGCTTGGGTTGAAACAAGAAGAAACATACCTTGTACTTCCTCTTTAATTTTAGTGATTTCTTTATAAATCTAAGTGAAGAAAATAATTTCGTAAGAAAACAAGCAAACAAACTATCTGATGGGGGTGACAACAGAAAAGACCTAACAATTGTTTATTATACAGTTGATATTAAGCATATTCGCACGACACGACGTCGGTACAACGTCGCAAAAACAGCACGTCGTGTAGTGGCAGGGGAAAGGTTAAAATAAGGGAGTTTGTATAATGAAGTCAAATCATTAATATTAAAATTGATTCTAATCGAATTGAAACAACTTTGCAAAATTGATTGGTTTTTGACATTGAAACAACCAATCAAATTCTTACCGGTTTAGAATGATTATCAGCCGATACATGAACAGATTCTTTGCTTTCTTCTTTAGAGTCACGTGTTATGGCTGAAATAACATATATATTTTATATGATTCCAATTTCTAAATCTCGATTTCCACAAAGGAGGAGATAATAAAGAACTGGAACAACGTTAAAAACGTTATTCTAGCGTCTTTACTGCAGACTTTGAACAAGTAGCATTGGGCAAAGACCATGAAAACTTTGTTCTGCAATCCCTTCGATCAATATTTGAGATAAGGTGAAATTTGTGCAAAAATTCGGAATTTCAACGTACAAAAAAAGCCCTAAATTTTGATTAGCAAGTCTAACTGCGCAAAAATTCGAATTTGTTCCAAGAGCCTGGATATTCTAGAAACAACAGAATATGTCGAGATTACAAAAAGACCTAAGATCCTAAGCCATAAGTCTTAAGCCTACTCGAGTAATCTCTGAAATAAATCTCTAGGAACTTCTCGTGGTCGTTTTCCTCACTTACGTTTTACCGGTGGTACGTATTAAAGCTTGGTTTCCAATAAAGAAATTTTGTTGAGCTGTATTTATTGGAAACCGGCGTTGTGCAACGAGAAGTTTGTTGCACAACAAATATTTTTGTCGTGCAACAACATCTGAATTTGTTGAGCAACAGTCGCGCAACAAGTGTTGCACAACACTGTTGGCATATCTGATAATTTATGCGAAACATTGTAGCGTCTTTACTGCGGAATTTGAAGATATGGCATTTGATTGTTTTGATTTTAAGAAAGTGAATGGATTAATGAATGGATGAAAATCACACCTGCTTTAATCGCCATTGGTACTATTGTAATTTTTAACAATAAAGCGATTCTTTTTGGAAGATTCTCTACCAAGGATGTTGATAAGAGAGCACGACACAGTTGACTACCAGTTAACTGTATGGAATATTTATCAAAAAAATCTCTGCGATGGTGCTTGCTATAACAGCGTTCACAAACGATTCGTAATATCTCACTCGTAGTCTCAACACTCCAATCCCATGGATCTAAAAATAATAGACATACGTAATTTCTCAAATAAACGCCCTTAATACCCATATACGCCCTCATGCAGCAACATTACAATCCCATCGATCTAGAAAATATAACACATGCAATAAATGCTCCCACTTGCATTTGTAAAATTCCAACTCCATTGATCTAGAAATACATGCTGTGCATTTCCTCGGATAAACACCCCATTATGCTGTTACTATATTGTTAAAAAATCCTACCATTTCCCTGTGGTTAAAATATTCTCTTTTTAAACGGTGGGTAAAAAGTTGTTCAAAGACAAGTTGTTTTAGCGTCTTTACTGCGAACTTTGAACAAGTTTTTGCTCACTGCAATACTGGGAAAGTTAGTTATAATTTACAGGAGGGAAATACAATATACTGCAGGCATATAATGCTAGAACAACGTCATTGAAGTATCCACTAGGTAGCATTTACAAGAAGTTTAAGTAACCCAGCCGGCAAAAACCTGTTTGAAGTCAGCAAAATAACGTTAGAACAACGTTAAATATTAAATCATATATGACACTTCATCGCACAACTTAACGACGTCGCTTTGAAGTTAGTTCAACGTTAATAAGTCGTCGTATGCCTGAACTGAAGGGATATGGTTATTTCATCGCTGTAATTCTTACCCCCAGTAAGAACGCGACATTTAATAAAAAGACGTCTTTTAGACGAACTACGTTTTTCTATATTGATTAGACGTGAAATATCGGCAGGGACATCCTTTCGAAAGACACTAGTAACCAGTGAGCATTCTGGCTATATTCTGCCAATATTCGACTTCGCAACTTCGCAGGGATTAAATTTCGCGGCTTTTGGGGTAATCCACGAAATATTCCAACAACGCTCAACCGCGAAATTAAATCTCGACAAAATAAAGATAGCTTATTCGCGAAAGCTCTCCTATTTTTCTGAGAAACTACTTATGCTACAGAAAATGGCAGATAAATCTCTAGAGACTTGGCATGGTCGTTTTCCGCATTTGAAATCTACTTGTGGTGTGTTATTACTCACCAAAATTCATATAATGTCTCATTCATGCGTTTGCTTGTAGAAGCATAAAACCCCTGGCAAATATTTTCTGGCACACATACTTTCAACTTCTACCATTATTACAACAATGAACACGTGACTTTTTTGTTGAAATCGGCGAATTTTTCTTTTCATTTTTTTAATTCTGTTCCGGTTTCCGAAAAACAATTGAATTCTCTTCGGTGAATATGTCAAAAAAAAAATTATGAAAATGATGTCATCAGTTAGTATGAGGCGCCAAATCTATCAAAATTTCTTTCGAAATGATGACGTCATTATATGACGTCATCAATCTTGTCATCAAAACTAATAATGTTGACTGTTTTCTTTCGTGATGATAAACAACTGGTGAAAGTTTTATTCACCACCATACCATTGTATAATCAAAAGTTATGACGTAATCAATCGTAAGGATTTCACCACAAAAACAAAATCTTGAGAAGTAACTACGATCATGAAAGTTCGGCTATATGTAAACAAATAGTTAATTTTTAGAGGATTTGCAGATTCATTATGCTTATAGACACTAATATGTAACCCAGGGAGGGCACTCTAGATACGACGTCAAACAACCTCGTTCCCAGGGTTTCTTGCCTTTTCCACGATGTCAAAATCGAAAATACGTAGTATTGACGTCGCTTTGAAGTTCAGATGTTTTCGAAGTGGATTCCATATAAACAGACACATTGTGCAACGTGCTTACCGGAAATAGTGATTGCATCAACTTAAAAATTGTTCAGTTTAGTTTCTCTTTTCCTTTCAAGTCGATTTTATGGATACTGCAACAAAAAAAATGTAATTCCAGGAAAAGAACATTGAAAATCGACACTGCAGAGAGTTTGACGTCACAATCGTTACAATATTAATATCAAATTCCTAAGATTCTAAAAAATCCATCTGAGATGTATTGATAAGCATAACTCTGCGGGCAAGAACTTGTTCAAAGTCAGCAGTAAATACGCTAGAACAACGTCAACAAGGTTTTGCCTACTGGGTACCTAGTATCCGGTATATATCCTAGCCGACAAAAACCTGCTCAAAGTCAGAAAAATAACGTTAGAACAACGTTCAAAGAAGGTTTGGATAAATCAGATAAATAGATCTCAGATTTTTAAAGAGAACAGAAAAAATCTCTATGTTAACATTTTGATTTTAACGAGTTAAATATACGTCATCATTGGAACGGAAACGACGATATACAGGTACGAAGTATCATGGGTGAAAGATATAGCGGAAACGAGATTACATTGCTGTATATATATTATGTAGCACATTGATCATGCAGAAAACCACAATAGCACATACATATCAATGCTACATACCTAACATTAAGAAGGAAACAACATACGCTACCGATTGTGTCCTATCAACCGAATTACACCGGTAGCTACTAGCGGTGTAAGTGATACCATAGCCACAAGAAATGGGACTGTGGTTATATGTTAATAAACGATATTTATAAATATACACAGGTTATCAGGTGACTAACAGCAGTCATTTCTTAACCCTTCATTAATATGGTGTGGACCCCCTGAATTTTTAAGTTTTGCTGTGAAAGTAACATAACAAAAATTATTATCCAGGAGGTTATTTTCTTACATACTTTAAAAATCTGCATCATACTTTTGTGACTTTTTGCCCCCTGAATCTTCTAATACCTTACCATGAATTAACAAATTTCCATACTAACTAAGGGTTAAAAATCTTACTGTTGACAAATAACTGCGTGATAAATATCGAATTTCATAAATGGTTCCGCTTTGTATAAGCCAAGGCTCGAAAATAAATGTATATATTATATACAGAAGAGAATATTACCTAGCCGACAAAAAGCCGGCATGCGGCTTTTTACCAAAGTCAAAAAGACGTCGTATTGACGTCAAACGACGTCTTTTTGACGTTGTTAAGACGTTGCGTGCCCACTGGAATCGTTTCTATATACTGTAACAACATTAAATGTTAGTTTAACGATTATACGATATATCCACGGTTGATTCCGATAATAGAATCAAACGTAAAAGCAGTCATAAAAATATTTACAAAATTATCAAGTTGACGTCATCATGTTTGTTGTCAGTATCAACCACAAGGACGACATATAGAAAGTACTTGATCCACTTTTAGAGAGCGTGGTACTACTGTTTGCACACGCGTCACGCCTATTCCCTGCAGGCTTTCGATGTCTAAGTAATGTTGAAAAGACGTCGTTTTCACGTCTAAAACGTTGTCTTTTCGACGTCGATCGGTGCGTGATGTCAATTTCTACCAATGAAATGTCTTATTTTGACTTTCGCGCGGAATTTTCTTCCGAATGGATATCAATCTTAGGGATGTTTTTCAAGATCTTCGACATATTGCCCTCCTTTGCAGGTAACAGTAAATATTACTACATACTCCGTATGGTCATTGCCATTTCCGACCATGTACTCAACATTCCCAATAAAACAAGAAAACTGGACAAATTGTACAAAGAGAACGTAGAAAGAGATTACTCATTTTCTGTTCCGCCAGGAAATAAGCTTGTCACAGACACGTGGAAAATGCTGTATACTAACATTGCAATCAATTGCATAACAAATTAGTCACATCCTCCTACTTACCGACAAATAAATCCAATGACTCGTCGTAAATTAAATCGTATGTAATCAAATACTCGTAAAAAATAGTCGTGACCGACACTTGAACAGCGCGAACGAGAATGAGAATTTTTTTTAGTTTTACACTACTTGATTATTTTTTTAAACAATAAGATATTTAAAAGTCGTTAAAATTACATACCGATAATAATATGACAACAACGAGAATATACATATAAGGAAGTTCTCAATTGTCGTAAAACAATAAAGTAATCTGATAATATAAACTCGGTTAATAAACACCCACGCTTATTAAATAGGAAGTCATTCAAACTTTTTCCTTCCTTCCTTCCCATTCATTTATTTAAACAACAAGCCAATAGATACCAGGTATGATTCTTAGAATTTAAATAGTATAAACCGGAAAGAGATGCGAATAAGGCATAAGACGTCAGAATAGCATCGAAACAACGTCAAAACGACGTCGGATCTTTTTCCCGGTTAATATTTTGGGTGAACTTTGAAGGGACTAACATAGTCAAACAGAGCCAGCACTGTAACACTAAAATCAGGTATGCAAGGGTCTAAACCAAGCCTGAATATATAACTGCCGGACATCACCTGCGGATGATTTTTTTTTTTTGAGTTTATGTTCAGGCTTGTTTCTAAACTACTGTGAAAGATGACAACACGCGCGAAAGAGGGATTTATAGGCTGAACCTCCACCCCCTCAATATTTTGATAGGGTTGGATTTTGTATTTTTGTTGTTGGTTGAACTTTGCACTATATTTTGCACTCAAGAATGGTCTTTCCTGCTAGTACGGTAAAAAATAAAAATTTCCTCTCTAGCCCAACCACGGTGGATACTAAATCTTAGCAACACCTCCCACTTCCATCGCAATGTCAATACCAAGTAAAGTAACCACAAAAAAACGTTTCGGAAGAGAAGAATAATATTAACAGAAACACGTTCAGTAACTCTCCATCCTCGTAGTACATACTAAACCAGGAAGTACAATGTTGGGTACTTACCTGTTGTAAAATCTCTATAGAAAATCGTGTTCAAACGAACCTTAAAACAAAATTAACGATTTCTCATTCAACATTGTCTTAACGTATTAATCCATAGAGTCGGGTTATTACCTTTTTACTGGTTATTATTGATTTTTTCCAAATATGTATATAAGAAACAATCGTACCTTCTTGCACCAAGTTTAGGAGATAATGCAAAATCGATAAATATCCACCAAAACAGATCTGGAAAATGGTTTATACTGCATTTCTTACGGTGCTTAGCAACAGTAACCATTTTTTATTTTATTTAGATACCTAATATGTTATAAGTACACAGCGAAACTAAACTTGTAAGCAGAATATTTCGACCAATCAAAACTTCTAATAATTATAATGTGTTAAGCAACAAAAATATAAATAGAATTTCAAGTTATTTCAAAAATTGATAGAGAATTTATATTTCAAGTAACTGCTCGAACTCTGAGGGCACGCGACGTCTTTTGATAAAACGCGTTCGGTGCCACTGCACAAGGCAATTAAGGAATGTATTCAGTTATAAAGAGGAGATTAGTAACCTATAAATATTATTCTAGGAACTCATAGAGAAACAAACTTCCATCAAATTTTTTGGCACATTTTATTTTTGCTGTCGGCGTCATTTTGCTATTATTTGGCGAAAAATATTTTAAGACGGGGGTAATTTTCTGACTTCTGATACTTCGAACGCATTTATTTTTTAGTAAACCTACGAGTATTGGCATTCAGAATATGCAACTAATTTTGATCAATATATGGATCCTGGTTGGATTACTATTGGTCCATCAATAAACCCAATATTTACAAATATACAAAAGTTAATTTTTTTAATCTATGGGGTCGCATCGTCCTATTCAAATCAGGGTTGACGTATTATACATGGATAGATTGCTTATCTTGCGTACTAAATGATTTCCTCAGACCAATGGAAATATTTTATATTTCCAGGGGTCAATATTTCAATAAACTCTCTTACCCCCGGATTTTACAAAAAAATCCTTTTTTACGCTTTAAAGATTATGTGAGATCCATAGTCTCGAAGAATAGTTAATGTATGATTTTAAACAGGTTTTTGTCAGCTGGACCGTCTTGTTGGCAACTCAAAAAATATCGCACCAACGTTAAGGGACATTAACTAGCCATGCGGCCATCAAAGGACGCCTTAATTGCGTTGAGTGGAAACGCACTATTGACTATACCAACAAGTTAACTAAGGATAGTATATCGCGGAAATTGAAGTAAAACTATCGATATAATCGCGATATCGTAAAGGTAAAAGTGCTACGTTGGATATCGCGATATATCGATATGAAATAACGATAATTCAAATTTTATAAAATGTTGATTGAGGATTGTTTTTTCTGTATCATAATTCTGTAACTTTCTAAGGGAAAAAATAAATATTATAGGTTACTCGGATAACATCTGCAGAGGAGGTTTTTGTAACGGAATATCAATTTATTATTGGTATCTTTGTTATGCGAATGAAATCTATTATAGGAAAGTTGACTCAGTGTTTATTATCCCTGCCGGTACCTGACGTCTAATGAACGTCAAAAAGACAGTTTCGACGTTGTGACGTCTATTGAACGTCAAAGACGTTGTTTTGTAACGTCAAAATAACTTGACGTTTATTAGACGTCGCGAGCTCACTGAGTTTACCCAGCTGGCAAAAACCTGTTTAAAGTCAGTAATTTGTTGTGGGCATATATTCAGGGAGCCTTTACAGTAGTTGCGATGGCGCTTATGAACCGGAGGTTACCGGTTTAATACCACGCTAGAAGTACTGCCGCCTACCTGTTCCCTTGTATAGTGGTTCCGGCCATGTTTTAGGGTCAATAAGGTAGGTTGAGGGATGTATCACCTCCGTCATGTGAAAGATAAGATCTGGAGGGGATAGAAAAGTACTCCCTCTCCTAGTGGTGGCCTCGGCCTTAAAGGAAGGAATGATTAAAAAAAACAAAAAAAAAACATGGAGCTCTAACTAGATGACTAGATGCATGACCCCAGTGAGCACAGAACGTCGAAACAACGTAGCCACAACGTCGCGACGACACTTTGACTTTGTTGAAACGTTGTTCCGACGTCGTGTGCCGGCAGGAACATTGATAAAGTTTAAGGTACAAAATCAACCTCAGATGGTTTTTTAAAAAATTTCCTCCTGTAGTCTAGATGAAAGTTCATATTGCTAGTAACATATTCTGAAGATTTGACTCCATAAGAATGAATATTAGTGGTGATATAATTGATTAAAGTCGTAGAAACTTATCTATTTTCTTTGCTCACTGTGTGGCAGCCATCTTGTTTGACAAACATTTTCTGTTTTTAGAGAAAAGAAATACTTGTTTTGCCACTTCTTGACATTTTTAGACTCTGAAATTTTCTGAGTATGTTCAGTGTGTGTCACTTATCCATTTGACATAAAAATTGGAAATTTGACCAAAACAGGTGATTATGTACCTTTAAGGTTTATGGGAGAGTATTAGTAGCCTATAAATATTTTTAGAGAAATGAATAGAGAAAAATTGATTAGATCATTCAGTGTGATTTTTACTTTCCGAAATTAGCCAAATTTATTTTTAGTTTGATATAAAAGAAATAGCACAATTGGTTTCAGATTTAAATTCTTTAACTGTTAGTATTGGGTAGATTTTCTTTTTTACATGCATCGTCGAAGTTTTTGTTTAAAAAATAGCTGCGAATAATGGCGTAAAAACCCAAATTAATTATTTTTCAACATATGTCTTGCATCGCTAAAAAAAATTACCAAGCATAACAGTGAATTAAAAATCGTAGTGTATATTTTATGAATCAAACGTGTCTATGCACACAACCACTACGAAAACATTTTATTTCATTCAAATAGTAAAATTTCTGTACCCCCGGATTTCACTAAAATTATGTTTACTTTATTTTGTATGTTCAGAAATGAATAAAGTTGATTGATATGTATTACCCATCGTAATACCCCTCTAAAAATCCATAGCACATTGCCTGGATATGAAAAATAGCGATGCAAGGCAACCTCGATCCCAGCGCTTTCTCTCTTTCTATGTGAAGACGTTTTCACATAAAAGGAGAGAAGAAGCCCTGGCGTCGAGGTGGGAAGCAAGGTTTTTGAACCGCCTTCATTGCGTATAATGCTGGCCAGACTGAAGTAATACCAATGAAGTAATGCCAATTTTTGCCAAATTTCAGCTTAGTGATGCTCACAAAGGTGATGTTTATTTTTTTTAATAAGAAACCAAAAAAATATTTTTGTAGCAAGATTTTCTAATTTTTTTCGACATTTTTACCAAACCTTTCTTATCTAATTTCTTATTTATGCTGTTGCAAACAAACACGGTAAAACAAAAAGAGACAATTTAGTGGTACAAGACAAGAAAGATATGAAGGAACCAAAAAAACTATGGTACAAAGTGGTAAAATCTAATAAAATAACTTTAATGCCATCATTATCGTTTAAGTTGATGTAATCGTCCGTACCATCATTGTACTAAAATAAATTTAGTATTATTTATTAAATGTATAATAATTTGTGGGAACAATAGCCTACAATCCCCCACGAAAATCATTGAGACATTTGTGAAATTTGAGCTAAAATATGGAATTTCAACTAAGACGGAAAGCCTTAAAATCTGATTAGCAAGTCAAACAGCACGAAAATTTGAATTTGTCCAAGAGCCTGGGTAATAGGCTGCTGGAAACAATAAAATTTGTCAAGTTTGCAAAAAGATGTATTAGAAACGAGTTTGAACATTTTTGTTTAGCATTTTGCATGTTTTCATAATAAGATAACTTTTTGATTTTTGTGAGCATGGAGGTAGAAAAGAACAGGAGATACAACTCCGCTCAATAGCTATAGAAATCTATTGAAATTTCTTCTACCTCTATGCTGTTAGCAAAGAAAATTCTTATTTACACGGTTTCTTCTTCCGTAAACAAAAAGTAGTTTTCTCACCTGTCGAACGTTCTATATAACTGAACTCGTCGAAGAAGAATATATATTATGAAGTTTTATTATCCTTTCAGACGCTCACCGTCTGCGGTTTTATGACAGCAACGATAACAATGATTTTTTTTTAACAGTTTTTTTGTAATTGAACTTAAAGAATTTCTTTTAATTTGGCGAGACAACCATCTGTTCTACTATTTCCAGTTGAACAGTCATATGCTGGATCTTTGTGCTGCATGTTTTATGATTGTTTTATGATTGTCTACGACGTCAGACGATGCTTATCATTACTGCCTAAAAATATTACTTGAAAATTAGTGGAGAGACACTCGAAATATTGTCGAAATGAATTGGATGTGTATCGTTAAATCTTTGTCATTTTTCAATTTTACTTCTTAGTTTAATTGTTTGTAGGTGAAGTAAGAAAATGAATGGCCGCTAATTAAAATGGCTATTATGTTAATATTCACAACCATATTATTAGGATCAACTTCATTCGGACACATAAATGGCTATTGCAGGGATTACCATCACTATATGAAATTTCAGAACGATAAAGTTTTGCTATTGTTTTCAGTAACAACATCACCAACACACCATCAAAGAAGTTTCAGTATGAGTAATACCGTCTATGCTGTTATTATTGAAAATATGTTCTACTACATGTATAAAGGTTATACTGTCGTTGATGTTTGTGAAAATCACGAATACCTTGTGGATATTTTGAGTCAGTTAATACTTGATCAATGGACATATTCATCAGTTGTTACAGTAATGTCACTAGAGATGAATAAACTTGCTGCAAGTATATTACTTCCTTGGGAAATCCAGTTATTTGCTTTTACATTAGAACCGATATATCCTCAGATATTAGCAGAACACCCTAACAATATATTCTACTTCGATGCCCAACAGGCCTTTCTCAAGGAACATCAATACAAGTTTTATTCCTCTTTAAACTTCGTCAAAATATACGTGTGCAATGGAACAGAAGGTTGTCCTAAAATGGAGTCAACTTTAGGCACTTACGTAAATCGTGTTCAGTTTTACCAGAAAATGAAAAAGTTATGTTATAAGGAGACTTTTATTAACATTCACGATGAAGCAACAATATATAATGTAATTAATGCTACTAAAAAGATCACTGTAAATCAAGTAAACTTAATTGGGAAATATTTATTTCTAAACGAAATGAGTAAATACATTAAATATTTTAATAAAGGAAAAGTAAGTAGAATTTATTATTCAGACGAGTATGCTGTATTACGTTGTAAAATAGCAAGATCCTTTAATGTGTCAGTATATGGATTAAAAATTTGTACCAATTCCGAAACTTCTATACGAACTATAGAAGCCAAGGACTTTACTAATTTGTTAAGTCATATCTATACTTCACAAAACAATAGATGGACAATACATAACTTGTTTCTAAATTACTTTTGGAAAAAAGAATTCAAGGAGAATATTACACTGGACGCTTGTAAAAGTCTTCCTTGCTCTCCTGGAATGGAAACGAAATATGGAATGTTCAGTGAAGACACTTGGAACAAAAGCTTTGGATGGTTTTGTCAACATTGCAAAGGCAATACTGTGAAAATTGGGTATAATAACAATTCCTGTTACAGTTGCCCACAACTGTACAAATCTGATGCAACAAAAACATTTTGTTATGACCCATTTGAAGATGCATATATTAAGTATAGTTCGAAATATGGTTTGATGTTATTCATCATTTCAG
Organism: Neoturris breviconis; assembly: GCA_032360805.1. Taxonomy (NCBI): domain Eukaryota; kingdom Metazoa; phylum Cnidaria; class Hydrozoa; order Anthoathecata; family Pandeidae; genus Neoturris; species Neoturris breviconis. The sequence continues at coordinate 475 of JAULBZ010001118.1, read as the reverse complement.
GATTTACGTTTGTCATATATTTATTTTCGCTAGTTATTTTTACTAAATTACGACATACAGCAATTGTCTTATCCTCTGACAAAGTCGTAGCATTGGTGCAATTGGCTGGAAATACGATATTTATATTAGCAATACCATTACTTTTCATAGGTAAACCTAATTTTACTGTTTGTTTTTTAAGGCCGATAGTATTTGCGATTCATATGACAAGTACATCTTCTGCGACTTTAAGCAAAACTCAAAAGTTTCTTATCATTTTCCATGCTAAATATCAAATGGGCAAGCGGAAAACCTTACTAACGAAAGCGATACATTTCGTAACACTGGCGTCAACACTTTTTGCATCACTTCTTCTATTATTTATGACTTTCCAAGAAACACCACCTAAAGTAATGACACAATATTCTGATATCGATTTCCAACGTGAGATCTACTGTAATACTGGATGGCATCTACAAGTCCAGTTCATATATAA
>JAULBZ010001117.1:0-24095 GCA_032360805.1 Neoturris breviconis | reverse complement strand
TTTTACCAGATCAACTATGGTTTTATTGGTATGTTTTGAATCTAGAAGACAAATATGATGAAAATCTCATAGAAATATCGTGCAATGCTTTGTATTACCTTGCATACTGTTCAGATGCAATTATTTATATATTCTTATCACCTGTAGTAGTTCGTATTTTGAGGAGAAAATGGAGACGAATATCTACTATAAGACAAAGTGTGAACTCTTCAAGAGTTTTTCCTGGAAATAGTGCATCTGAATTATAATATTAGCTGGTAAACAGCCAACCATATGTTGTTTTTTACTCTCTTGTTATGCTTATTAATTTAACATATGGTTTTGAAAGAAAGAAGCTCTACCAAGTATAAAATAAAGTTCACAAGAAATAAAGAAACTGACAAACTTGATGAAATTGATAAAGGAATAGAAAATATATAATGAAAAAAAGCTACCATTCAGAATGGAAACAAATGAATACAAAGTGAATGCCTTATTTTCTTTGTTTTCTTTTCTCATCCGCATTCTTTTATTCCGCAAAATCAAAAGGAAATTGTTCGTTTGCATTCTATAATTAAAAATGCTTTTTTCGAGGTACGATTTGCATTTTTTAATTTCCGCATTTTTTTGTTCTGCAAACACTTTTTCCCTTAAGGTAAACTAGAAGCCCCAAGGCTTAAACAATTTCCGCTTCTTAAAACATGGACTCAGTACATGGAACTAGAACGAAATATCGTACTCAATGTTTAATTAAAACATTACCTTCGAAGACGTTTCTCGTTTCAGAGTTTATGAGGGCAGTAAATATTATATTTCCTTTAATAATCAGCAGCTAGTGATAGTGAAAAAAACACATTTGTCATTGGCACGTAATCTGATTTAGGGGACGTAGCACAGTTCATTGCTGTTTCTCTTAATTTTTACAACACAAAATAAGTGCATATTTTTCGTGTAGCCATGCCATAGCAGCCATGTCATAGCAGCCATAGCCATGCCATAAAAACTGAGTTCTGAGACGGCTGAAAGAGTTGTTTTGAGAATTTTATTACTAAACAAAGTTGTCTAATAATATCAAAGAAAATTCAACGATTACCCTCCTCTAATTATAGATATGATTTAACATTTTTCTTATAGTTATATAAATATGAAGTAAAAAAGAAATAAGTGACCACGGTTCTAGTAAACAGTAGAACTACCCAAAATCACCTGGAACCAGCTAGAATCAACCGAACCAGCTACAACAGGTCCGAATCAACCAGAATAAGCCAGAATTATCCAAACCTACTTTCCAAACTCCTTAAGCAAACATATAATCTGAGTTATGTAAACCTAGTTTCTAATCTTTTTATAACATTCTAGTAGAATGAACGTTCAAAGAAATAATGGTTTTCTTTTGTTGTCTAGACTGGGTAAATGTGTTGTGAGGATTGTATGTAACCTAGGTAGTACCCAGGCCCAGGCATTCTCTTGTTTGTGGGAAAAAGTTGAAATAGTAAAGGAACATTGTTTCAAGATATACTCCGACACAGGTTTGCTATTGTTTTTAGAATGACTCATTCTGATTGAAAAAACAATGAAAGAAAACTACAAAATCTTTGGACAGGAAATTTTTGTTTGGATATTAAATTTGCAGATAGGAATTTTAACTATTTCTGACAAATTCCAGACGATTTTTGGGACTAAACTTTTTATGCTATAGAATAATTAACATCCTGTCAATAAATCTATATTCTGATGAAAAATATAGCTGTACTGTGATTATGTTCTACCGTAGCGAGCTACAATGCAACACTAACACTAGTTACACTTACAGGCTCCCTAAGAAATAAAATGTTATTTTTTTGTCTAGTCTAAATCAGCAAATGGATTTGCCACAACAATGACCGTTTTGGTGGCTGGGAAAATAGCCTACTCTGCATAGGAGTGTATGCGTTCTATTAAATATGTTTTTTGAGGGATTGTTTTTATTAGTGCGTCTATGCTCTGTGCTCTTGTGATTCATACGTAATTTTCAGATAGAATATTTTTTAAATGTTGCAATAAAAATGCAAAATAGAAAAGGTTTTCCATATACTCAGGCCTGATGGTGACTCTGGCCTGTTCTAGGTGATTCTGGTTGATTCTGGGTGGTTCTGGGTGATTCTGACTTGTTCTGGCTTGTTTTGGCTTGTTCTGGATGATTCTGGCTTGTTCTGGGTGGTACTGGCTTGTTCTGGGTGGTACTCGCTTGTTCTGGGCGAGTTTTGGGTAGTTCCATTGTTTACTACAACCTAGGTGACCATAAGAGTGCATTGGCTGCTATTTCTTCATATCTGGTAACCAGTATGTTTAAAGCATCTTCTTTGGATGATGATAGATACCAAAGGGAGATCTCTTTATAGCTATTTACTGGAAAGATGTAGATACAAAGATTTATCAAGGATAGTTCTCAACATCTTTGGGAAACTTGCATTAAGCAACATCTTTGCAAAACTTGCATTAAGTTAACCATCATTTTGGGCCAGTGATAAAGATTCACATCCATGGAGTAGGATGGCTCTACAGTCTCTTTGAAGAGCTTGATCTTGCTATTTGTTGAGATTGGAGAACACAATGCTTTTTGAAGTGAATGGATTTTTCATCAGTTCAAATAAGCTCCCCCTCCCTGCTTCAATTTTGTACATTTTAAAGTAAGTGCCCTGCCCTCTCAATTAAGCATCCTTCCAACTTGAAAGAAACTGTCTGTTTCAATAAGTGCTCTGGTTTGCTAAAATGGAGAAATAAAGTACTTAATTATTAGATGCTTGTTGTTTTTAAACTCTATCTACTTCATCTTGCTAACACGAGAGATTGTTTAGTTTACACATTCAGTCTCTTTCCTTGCACAATGTTGGCATCACATTTTTACACAAAGTGATTTCGGTGAGATTAAAAAGAAAACAACTTTTTAATGACTCTTTGGATATTCATTATGCATAGTCAGTGTTTAAAAAAGAGCAAATAAATGACTGTGGAGGAGTGCTTTTTGAACATAGCTTCAGGCTACAATGCCTGAACCTATGCTAAAAGTATCCCTCCACTACAGATATTATTTGCTTATTTCAAACACTGATAGTTCTACAGCTCTCTTCTCATTCCAACCAGAAAATTCTCACTGCGAATAATATAATTGTATCTTCAAACTTTTTGTAAGTGTTCAAATAAAGCTAAACTTTTATCATTTTATGTTATATTTGTAAAAAGAAAGCCATACACAAAAATCAAGCTTTAGCTCAATAGTTTAAACAGCTCTCTTCTCACTTCGACCAGAATTAGATACCCACTGCAAATCATAGAATTGTATCTCCAAGCTTTTTGTAAGTGTTCGCATAAAGCTAAATTGTAATCATTTTATGTTATATTTTTCCGTGTAAAAAAGGAAACCATACACCAAAATTGTGCTGTAGCTCAGGTCTCAAACTTTCATGGTATCGTTCTGGTTCCATGGATCTATAGAAATAGAACTGACCTTTGTTAATTGAAATTTCCCTCTGTAATTTTAAAGCTCTTTCATAAACGACATGTCCGTTGCATTTAGTTAATGTGTTCCTTCAAAATAACAGATTCTAAATATGAAAACGTTACTATAAACAAAAGAACATGAATAATATACCAAAATGATTACAATGGAACTTTAATTTAGTTGTGGTAATAATAATATTGACATCTCAAGGTCCGTAGCTTTATCTCAATTACAACATAATATGTTGCAATCTATTCCATTGTTTTTCATTTTTCTAGTGTCTCTACTAGTGTTTCTATATGCTATATATGTATATATCTTGAGTGCTGCCTATCCGCAAATGATACATACATATAGGTCGTAAAGAAGTGCAAAATCATATAAGCAGTGCAAAATCAGCTTTTGCGCTGCATGGAATGCTGCTTGCTAACAAAAATATCAATATTCACTGCAGGGTTCAATTTTTTAACGCCTCAGTTTGCAGCAGGCTCAGATTTAGATGTCAGTCTTACTTGCAAAGCATAATCTAGAATGATCACAAATGTAAAATATCCTCTGGTGAGGAAGATAATGAAAACATAGACACTGGGTCTATGGCATATCAAATGAAAGATTATATGAATAATTAAAAAAATGAAAGCATCTCCGAATATTACCAAAATCAACAGCAAAATTAGGTTTTGCGCATTATCAGACGAGAAATTGATCATCCATGCAAAGTAACTCTCTTTCATAGTAATAAACAATACGATAGGTCGAAAAACCTTATCCATGCCTTGCAAAAAAGGAAGTTATTGCATTGCAACAAGTTTTATTTTGAGCAGCCAACTCCTCGTTTTAATGTATTTGTGAATGGGTCTATCGCCGTTTCAGTAAAGATAGCTAATGACATTAACATTATGGTTAAAATTGCTCTAAGCTCCAAATTAAAACCATTATCTTCCTTGTGATCTGGCACTTTGGAAACTATGTACCAGAAAAGTCAAAGATGTTCATTAAGTTTATATACTAATTATTATCAGAAGAAGAAGAGGAAAAGCGGTAATTTAAAATTAAAGAAAGTCTGCTATATTATTTATGCTACTGTCATTTATTTGATTCTTGTTTGGATCGAACTGATAAACTGTTTTCAGAGATATTTGTGTCAATTTTCTCCTCAAGAGAGTAAAAAACAACCATATGGTTGGCTGTTTATTAGCTAATATTATAATTTAGATTCACTATTTCCAAGAAAAACTCTTGTAGATTTCACACTTTGTCTCATAGTAGATATTCGTCTCCATTTTCTCCTCAAAATACGAACTCCTACAGGCGATAAGAATATATAAATAATTGCATCTGAAGAGTATGCAAGGTAATACAAAACATTGCACGATATTTCTATAAGATTTTCATCATATTTGTCTTCTAGATTCAAAACATACCAATAAAACCATAGTTGATCTGGTAAAAACATGAAGGTGATGAATGTTATAACAAGTAAAACAGGAACGTAGAGGCTTCCTTTCTTCTTTCTAGATATTTCTCTTGCACTGATCGAATCTTTATTTTGTACCTTTCTCTGGCTGTTTGTATGTATCTTTGCATGTTTAAGTTTTATAAAAATATAAGTATACACCAAGATTGCACATATTATAAGAACAGTGTCGCTTATTGGATAAAAATACAGCACACAGATTTCCCAAAGTACACTAAAATTAGCATATCTTAAACAACATATTACCCCCGATTATTAAACTGAGTGTCCAAACAACCACTGTTGAGAAATATGTCTTTTTCACAGTCCAATACAATGGATACTTGATATTTAGGTAGATTTGAAAGAAACGATCACTTGTTAACATTATCATTAGCATTATATAAGCAAAAAATATACTACTATCCTGAATAATCAATATATAATACGGAAATTCACTACCTGATGTATTAACGATACGTGAAACAAGGCCAATTAATCCAATAAGTAATTCTGCAAAACTTAAATTGATTAGTAAGATCCATTGAATTTTGTCATATTTATGTTTGTATGACCACAGGATGTATAAACCAGTTGAGTGAAGCAATAATGTGATAACGATGAAAATATACTCTATGTTTTTCCACTGCATTCTTAGTAAAATAAGAGATTAATATCGTATTATGGCGTGTATTAATCGACTCATATTTTTCGTGAATAAAACCAAGCTTTAGAGTGGTACTTGTTGTATAAGTCGGTTACCTTCTTGGAATTAGTGCTATGATTTGAACTAATGATATTCTAACTCACAAAACCTCATATAACCCAGAAGAAACAAGTAAGTTTATGTGAAAAGTTTTGCTATTCGAAGAATTTCGAAGTAGACATAAACTTGTTCAAATTCTGCAGTAAAGACACTAGAATAACGTTAAAAAGGTTGTTCTAGCATCTTTATTGCATACTTTGACCCATTATATACCTTAACAAAGTCTAAAATAATTGATTAAGAACTTTCAAATTATCACTTGTTTCAATCTGCATTAATTCCATCAGTTTTTTTAATCTATTATATATAAAAAATAAATTTAAAAACAATAATAATAATGTATGAATACACTAAAGGACAATATATCTAAAATTCTTTTTTTAAAAAACTATAAAGCATTATTTATTATGAAATAAACATGTGATTAAATTTGATTTGATTAAAATACAATGCAAATACTTCAAACTAAATTCACAGCATAAATTTTGCAGAAAAGCAGAGAACCGTTTGTTATAAAAAAAAAGAAGAAGAAGAAAGCGAAACAAGAATGTTGATAAAATTTAAATCTTAACATTTCTACATGAGAAGATACAATATTTACTGAAACAATTCTTCTTTTTCAATTTTGACTATCCTTGCTTGAGAACCATCAGATAGATTTTTTTAGCTAAATATGATTTCTTAAAAACTTGACTACACGCCGTTATAATAATTATTATATATAGAAAGATTTCAGGAAATTAAATGACGCAAATAATTAATGTAACTCTGAGTTGATCTAAAGATCTAAAGAACTAATAATTATTATATTAATATATTAATGAAAGTGTTGTTAGCAAGAAAAAAAGAGTTTTTTTCACCTGTTTCTAGAAATATGTTTTATAAATTCTTTTTTTTATGTTAAATCGATCTTAGCATGTGCATTCTTAACATAAATAATCACTGTGGAGCTAGAAGCAATGCTCAAAAATCTTCACAGTGATTATTTGATCTTATTTCAAACACTGTGTATCAGCGAGACAAATCCACAATTTTGATGATGATGTAGTATTTAAAGTAAGACCAAATGATCACTGTGGAGGAGCGGTCGAGTATAGTTTCAGGTCTGCAGCTATGCTCAAAATTCCTCATCCATAGTGATTATTTGCTCTTATCTCAACCACTCATGATGCAATTAGTTTTAATCACAACAAGAAAACTCTTGGCTTTTACAATTTCTGCTTCTTAAACAAAGGACCTAAATCTACATGTAACTAGCATAAATTTTGTGCTTAATGTTTCATCAATCATATCTTTGGAGATGGTTAGCACTTACATCCAGGCTTCCAGTGAAGAACGAGTACAAGAACAGCAAACACCCTATCTAATATTCCCTTGAATTCCCTTAAGCGTCACCCGAATGGTCAGTGTGTGGCCGTGAGATCTTATTGGAGCAGACGAAGTATAAATTTATGTCATATATATTTTCATTGGTTGTTAGATAGTTAATTTAGTATGGTTTTTAGAAAACCAATATGTCACCACTATGATGTCATCACATGGCGGCCATTATGCCTTTAAATTTCTCATAGTGGCATAAGCTGTCAAGTAACCAATTAGGAATGTAAATTTCCTACTGAAAGGCTATTAGCAATCCCCGGCCCTTGGCTCCTGGCTTTTGGTTTTTCGAAAAGGAAATTGTTAGAAGTTATTGCCACCAATGTTAGCAATAAGATGTACAATTTTGAAGAAAAATAAAACAAATCTTCACTGTTTTTTTAAGAGAAAACGATTTAAAAAATATGAACTTAGCTATAGAAACTTCCATTTATCTCAGATATAAATAATACACAACAGAATGGCATTTTAAGAAAAGAATGAATGAACTGTGTATTATACCGCATAGAAGATAATACATACAGAAATATGCAGAAGAAATTATGGTGCCCATATCAGGCTAATTAAGAGTTGAAGGTTATAAGTTATGTATTATTTACCTGATGAAAGATAGACAAAATAAACCATTGAAGTAACGTTCCAAATACTAATACTAGTTGCCTACTAGTTTTCCATCTCCATGCATGTAACACTTGTAAGAAGCACTGCTTGTAGTGCAAACTTGTACTAAATACTAAAATAAAATTGTCATCGTAAGATTTTAGGAGGCTGAGGGCCAGGGCCGGGGGCTTAGGGACGGTGATTGCTAATAGCCCTACTGAAAGTACGATTTTCGGAAAAAAACTATGACGTCATCATATGGTGGCCATTATGCCTTCAAATTTCTCATGATATCACAAGAAGTCAAGTGACTGAGTATGATGTTAAACCTATAACAGGAAAAATGGTTTTGGTCACTTCATCTGTTTAAGGAGAATTTAGCCTGGATGAATTGAAATTGAAATTAAAATGTTTTGGAACCAATTAGATAGGAAGATAGGCATGCTGTGTGTTTTAAACACTTTCCTCACCTTTGGCGTGGAAATTGAATTAGCTTCCTTTGATGCTTTTTTGGCAAAATTCCAATGATTGTCCCTCATTTTTTAGGATGAATCACATTTACTGAAGAACTACAATGCACAACGAACAAAAAATATAATTCCTTTGTTACAGGTAAATGTTTTTTATTAAAATATTTTAATTTTTATTTAAAGAAGCTAACAACAATTCCTACTTACCCCAAGATACATTCAAAAGGTGTCTATTTATACCTATTTGAGACATTTCAATCATATTAGAACATCCTTTGAAGACAGCGGTCAAAATAAAAGTAAAAATCACTCTGTATGGGATTTGTTATCATAGCTTCAGGTTTTGTAGTCTTAAAACTCACTCCAGCACAGTGATTATATGCTTTTATTGCGACCACTGTAACAATCACTTTAATAATAACACTAAAATGCAAACATTTCTTCAATAGTAGTTTTATGGTTTGTGTAATGATATAATAGCTTTCAAGGTTATTTAAGATATCTCACTGAACTACTTTATTACTACATCTATGTTATTATTAATAGACCTATTCACAAATACATGAAAACGAGGTGTTGGCTGCTTAAAGTAGAACTTGTTGCAATGCAATAACTTTTTTGCGCAATGCCCTGCATAAAAAGGGAGATATTGCATTGTAACAAGTTTCTACTTTGAGCAACAAATGCATTAGTTTCATGCATTTGTGAATAGGTCTATTAACAATCAATATATGCATTATGAAATATTACTGTTACCCCATATTAAAACCAATCACAGTCATTGTATATTATTTAGAATACAAGACGTTCAATCTTACTTTCTGGTACACCCGCTCTCTCGCGACCAAAGGAATTGTTTACACAGATATCAGCTTTAAATAAAAGTTTGTTTCCAGTGTATACTCAATTTTCTAAAAGATACTGTGACGCAAAGCAGGTAATTGTTGTTATTGTATAATTATACATTTGTAATCTATAATTTTTTTAACAAGTAATGCCTTTTCATTTGTTCCTATCTTAAACACCGCTATGGGAGCATGAAGTTTTTCAACATAAAAAAGACATTGTTTTTTATGTCAGATTCTCACATGCCATCAGGGATATGTGTGAAAATTAATTGTTAATTAAAACTGTAAACATTATTATGTTAGGGTCGATATGGACTAGAAGATAATGGTTGTTCCAATTATGACGAATTACATTGTGTGTTACAAGCCACAGTAATGATCAGGTAAAATTTAGATTGGTCGAAATAAGAGCAAGTAATCAGTGTAGAAGAGTGATATTTGAGCATAGCTTCAGGTTACAAAGCTTGATGCTATGCTCAAAAATCCCTCCTCCACATTTGATTATTGGATTTGTGCTGAAAGCAAAAAATACATTGATTCTGTCTGTTTTTGATCTCCTTGCCATTCACGTTAGTCAAATTTAGTGGTATAAAGCCTATATTCATAGGCCTTAGCTTGATACATAGGCTAGTATAGCACTACTTTGAGTCCTGTGATATAATTGGATTCTTGACTGCTTTTGATATCATTAGAAATTTGATTGCATAATGATCACATAAGTCATATGATGACATCATAGTGACATCATAGTGACGTCATGGTTATATTTTGAATCGTACTTTCACAGGATATTAGTGCTGGAAAAAACTGAGCTCCTGGAACCATCCATATTATGCTAATCTTATTGTGCTACTTGAAGATCTCATAGGAATGCCCAGGGATATGGAAATTTCAGCAAGGTCTTATTTTTTTGTTCTTCTCTGCATCATATGTAGATATAGTTGCTATATATTCTATGCTTGGTAACTTCCCCCAAAAATTCTGTAAGACGCCATAACTGCAAATAGTCGAAATATGATGAAAAAATGTCTCCAAGTTCTCATGACGTTATGACAGAGCGGAATTTTTTTTTTTGGTTTTTGTGAATTGGCTAATTCTGAGTAGAAATATGATAATAAAAAAAAAAGGTCAGAAACATTTTTTTTTTGGTCCCAAAAACCAGGGGCGTGAATATTTCACACTCGTCATGAGCCCCCAGGTGCTCGATAGGCATGCATCTATTCGATCCGACACATTTTACGCCAAGGCCTGTTCCAGTAGGAGGTTTATCTTCATACATTGCCTCTTAATGGCAGCCATATGATGACATCATAGTGATGTTATAGTGATTTTCTAAAAATTGTACTTCCAGTAAGAGAATTTCCTTCATACTTGATCACTTGACAGCTTGTGACACCCTGAGAAATTTAAAGGCATAATGGCAGTGATGTGATGACATCTTTATCCTTCATACCTTATTGCTTTATCCTTTCTCGATTCCACATGTATTGAAAGCGAGATTGTTCAGTACATTGGTTTATCTAACTTTAAGCCTTGTTGACAGCAAACCATTAAGCGAACACTTTTCTATTGTGATAATTCGTAGAATTCACGCTGTTTACACTATAAAGATGCAATGACTTCAAAAATTGAATATACTAATTGGTTAAAATCCAACGATTAATTGTAAAAGTTAACCATGTTTAACTTTTAAAAAATTGTATAAGATTAATCTTAGGGTGTGAAAAACATCCAATTCTTTGTTTACACTACACAATTAATCTTATACGACAAATCTTATACGATAAATCATCTGGTGTCAATGGGGCTTTATTTGATCTATTGTGATAAACATAAATGGGTACATCACATTGGGACAGCAGAAAAATTCCCTATTTACTCTTATTTTTACCACTGATGTACCGTAATGCATCGATTAACGCCCCTCTTTTTTAAATGTGAAATTGACATTGTTAACTGTTGAATATTTATCGTTGAAACCACCTTTTTTTTACTACTGTAATAACAATTTGCAATTCTTATATTTTTCAATAAATTTTCCCTTCTTTTAAACGCCCCCCTCGATTAAATGCCCCCTCTGCAAATGAAAATATTTAATAGACGCCCCCGGCATTTAATCGAAGCATTCCGTTAAGTGTAAATTTTAATCCCCCCTTACAAATCATAACTGTCGGATAATTACATGTGAAATTTGTCTATTTGAGTATAGTTTAGTCAAAATATCAACTCAGTATCAGAAAAGGTATTGCCTGAGACCCATTCAGTGGTCAAAAATAGAGTATCAAATCACTGCGCAGGAGGGATTTTTTTAGCATAGCTCCAGGCTTTGTAATCTATGGAACTGCTCAAAAAGCACTCATCCGCAGTGATTGTTTGACCTTATTTTGACCACTGTTATTTTTTAGTCCACTAAACAAAGTTTAAATGGGCAACATCCAATTCTTTTAAATATTTTGATTTCGTCTACTCGGGTCCTAGTTTTGTGCAAAAAGGGACTGCATTGCATTTTTGGTCCAATGGATTGAAAAAGTGTGGTATTATCTTGAAATAAAGTTTTGCCATTTTAGGCAATACTACAAGACCGCTGGACAAATTTTTTCAATACTGTTGCTTGATTCTATTTTTGAGTTTCTGTTGTCTATGCAAAGTCAATCCATTTTATCACCATTGCACATTTCTGATAAATAATGGAAGTTCACTGTTCTTTTAAGGAGATTAAAGGAAAATGTATTAAGTGATCTTCCAGCCAAATGGAGAAACATAGTAAGTTTATGACTGTACCTCAAGCCTCAATATAACTGCTGGATATTACCTGTGGAGGATTGTTTTTTGAAAGTAAGGTTTTCAGCTTCAAAGCTGAAATCTGTACTCCAAAAGACTCCTTTACCAGTGATATACCATAGTTTTATGGTTTTGTATGGAAACGATTGTTACCTCTTTCATAGGGTACTGTATGTGTAAATCTTTTGCATGTTCTCATTTTCTTATAAGTGCTGTTATTAAAATGCAAGATTTTAATATTCATGCTTCGGTTCATCATAGGCACAAGTAAATAACTTGGCTTCCAATTTTGAACGCACCACAGTGGAGATCAGGCTAGAATTTTGAACTCACCACAGACAGTGGAGATCAGGCTAAAAATGGTGTATGTTCTGATAACTGAAATCTAAGATTGTAGCCTGAAGGTATGCTCAAAAAGTATGCAATGATTATTTGCTCTTACTGGTATTTTTAAGGCAGATTTTTGATTTTCTAATCACTTTTTCTCATAGAAAAATTCATTTATTCAATGTTTAGATTATATATTGCATGCTATGCGAAGCAAATACTTTTATTCTCCTTATACCCACTTACTCAGCTTATTTTGAATATTTTCTAAATAAGATTCCCCAAAAACACCACCCTTACCTTTTATTATGCCCACTACAATTAGGCAAGGGAGAGTATTTCAACCAATGTTATTTTATGGGAGTGTATTTGATTCATATTTCTTATTTGAAAATAGATTGTACTTGATCCAAACTTAATTAAACGCTCAAAGAACTTGATTGATGCAGAGAATGCCATTGCTACCAAGGTGAGTATTTTAATTTAGACGTTGATAATCCAACAAAATTAGATAAACATTGGTCGAAATAATCACTGCAGAGGAGAGATTTTTGAGTAAAGCTTAAAACTTCGTAGTCTGAAGCTCTACACTAAAATCACTCCTTCACAGTGAGTCTTATTTCGATTACTGGGTAAGTATATGAATTTATGCTCTCTAGAACATAAGAAAGCTTGTCTTTATATTGCAAACAATTATCCAAGCCTGAAAATAAGCACCAGATATCACCTGTGGTGGAGCATTTTTTCAAAAAAACTCCTCCATCAGTTACTTCAGAAAAAAAATTAATGAAACAAAGTAATCATTGTGCATGTTGATTATAACTGTAGTGCTTGACATAACAGCAAATTAATCACTGTGGAGGAGTGAGATCTGAGTATAGCTTAGACTGAAGCTATGCTCCAAAATCCCTCCTCCACAGTGATTATATTTGTTCATATTTTAAGCACTGTAACGGTATCATTTTATTTTCATTCTAATTTGCCAGTTTATTTGTTATTTCTTCCATAGAAAGATCGTGAAGGAGCTATAAGAAGTTATTACCAAGCTACTGCACATTCGAAAATAAAAGGTGTTTGGTATGAAAATCTTTTCTTTCTGGTCAATATTATAAATTGTGAAACTGACGTAACAAATGAAACAAATGAATCCCTGACTGATGAAACAGATGTTTAAGCAATGTTTACCTTATGTAGAAAAACTTTGCAAAAATCATAGTTTTTGCAGATATGATATTGGTATTTTGTAATGACTTTGAATTTAACTTTGTTAAGTTGGTTTAATTTCCCTAATTTTGCTACAAATACAACTCACAAAAGAGAGAAAAATATTTGATTCACGAAACTTAATATAGACTCTCCATGTATAAAATAAGTTTTCAATGTTGAATTTAAGGTACGAAAAAAAATATAGATTCATTGGATTTGTTTATTCTTCAGCAAATTTATAATAGACCTATTCACAAATACATGAAAACGAAGTGTTGGCTGCTCAAAGTAGAACTTGTTGCAATGTAATAATTTCATTTTTGTGCAATGGCTGCACCTTCTACTTTGAGCTGCTAATGCCTTGTTTTCATGTATTTGTGAATAGGTCTATTAATTGGTCTCTTTAGTTTGAAGAAACAAATCAATCATAAAATTGATGAAATGGATTGTTAGTAATCGTGTAGTTTATGGTGTTTGATATAAGAACAAATAATAACTATGAAGGAGGTATTTTTGCGAACATAGTTCTATGCTCAAAAAAACCTCCTCCACAGTGATTATTTACTCTTATTTCAAACATTGATTCGATGGGCTGTAATTCGAATTTTTCAATTTATTTATTATTTTAGTGATTTTATATGCAACAAACTTGAATGTGAACAGAAGTTAATCGTATTTGCTCATCATCGTGTAATGTTAGATGCAATTAATGAGTTGTTGAAGAAAAAAGTATGTTCTTTTACATTTTACATTCATAGCTACAATAAATCATAAAGGAATTTGGGAGAAGTACCAAAGTTTGAATTTTTAAGTTATCGTTTTTTTTGGTACAAAGACCATATATACAACCACAGAATTCTTTACTGCGGAGAAGTGATTTTTGTGCATAGCTTCAGGCTTTTTCACTATGCTTAAAAATACGGATCAGTTAATGACTTATAAGGATTTTTCTCCTTATCTTTGTGAAGAAAGAAAAAATTAAAACTCATTTATTTATTTTTAAGAATATCAATTTTATTCGTATTGATGGATCAACAAATTCGAAAAGTCGTCAAAATTTAGTTGATTATTTCAATAATGACGACACATGTATGATTGCTATTCTTTCGATAACCGCTGCTGGCCAAGGTTAGATCATCGTTGTATAATTAAATATTCTGCAAAGGATCGTTCTGTAGAGGTGCTATGGGTTAGATCCTTTGCAAAGAATTACCTATTTATTACAGAGTTTTTATTGTTTCTCTTTTCTATAGAGGTTTGCTTATACCTATTAAGAATAATAACCTAATGTTTGTAATAGGTATTCATAGCACTTTTTGGGAAATATTAACAGAAATTTATATGCATGAACAGAATAAATATCACAGCGTGAAAGACTTCCAGTTATATCTCCGTATTTGGACTATGTATTGCCATATATTACCATATCTTCCATGATGTGCATGATCCCTTTATTGCAATTATATAGAAGAAATTAGTAGATGTTATGCAATACAAATTCAGTCTGATATCATGCATAACCAGTTGTAAAAATACTAGTAGAATTATGAATCACTGTGGAAGAGTGAAATCATTTAATATATATATATCATGATCATGTACTATTTATCAAGCATGTGTGCTTTTTTATTAGGATTGACACTTACTGGCTCAAGTATTGTTATATTTGCTGAATTATTTTGGAATCCTGGGGTAAGTAAAATTATTTCTATTGTTACATGGTTTAATTTTTTATAGGAACACAGTTTAGAGCACAAATGCCGCCTTTTATTGCTACAATATATAGTGAGCAATATTGTGACATGTTGCAGAGCAATTTTGTGCAATATTTCACAATTAATTGTATACAACTGTAATTAGTGCATTTAAATTTTTAAAATATATGACCGTTTAAACGTATAGCTACTGTGACGGATCATTATATTCATCCATTTTTTTTCTTTTTGGTTTTTACTTTTACTACAAATACTCTTTAAATTGATCTGTTTGGACTCACATTTTTTGAAATCGAATGAGGATCGAATGTAACACAATGGGTCTTTTTAATTTTGAACCATAGAGCAAATGCAACAATATTTTATGGTTTGATTTGAAAAACCTTCCAGGGGCATAATGCCGCAATATTCCACAATTAATTACACAACCCGTTTACATCTATGCAATAATATATTACTGTACAATTATTTACAATATATTGCACACAATATATTGTAGCAGTGGATGGTGGCCGGCTGACACAAAATTAACAATGTCTGTAACAACATCTTCAGGCTGAAAATTGATCAATTTCTAAGAGGAAGAGACTCAAAATTACTTGTGTTCTTATATTTGACCACTTACCGTCAACTGTTAAAAAAATAAATTAATATTGTTCAAGTGTTATGTACTGGTAAAATGTAATATCTTGAAAATAAGAACATAATCACTGTGGAGGAGTGATTTTTGAGCACAGCTTCAGACTACAAAGCCGGAAGCTATGACCAATCATTTCTCATCCAGAGTGATTATTTTTCTTTTATTTTGACCACTGTCCATTGATAACTATAATTTAGTCTCGAAAGAATAATGTGAAAGAACGCTTGCTTGTGAAATAAACTATTCCATTTTACAAAGAACTCTTTACCTTAGACCCAAACCTAAAACACACACAATTATCTCTCAGGGAAATTTTCAGAACCACCTCAATGGACAAAATTTGTCCGCAGTAAACACTAGAACAATTTCGTTCAGACTTTTATGCAAGATTGTGCTGGGATATGACCGTCTTGGACTGATTTACGAGGATTTAATAGTATCAGGTCAAGCAGGTTAACCCAACAGAGTCTGAAACAATTGATTGAGGGGAATGTCTTTTTATTATATACAGTCACTTTTTACATTCTTTTGAGACCAATTTTTTTGTTTTCAACAAGAATTTGTCTCAAATTATCCCGAGTACTTTGTTTTCAGTGAAAAGTCTCAAATTTGATGTTATTTCTTTTATCTGCACATTTGTTAACATTATTTGAAATAAGAGCATATAATCACTGTGTAGAAGGGACTTTTGAGCTTAGTTTCAGACTACAAAACCTGAAGCTGTATTCAAATATCACTCCTCCACACTGATTATTGGAACACTGCTTTTATTTATGTTTTTAGCATTTAATTCAAGCGGAAGATAGAGCGCATAGAATTGGGCAAAAGAATTCAGTGACTGTTATATATTTGATTGCAAAGCAGACTGCTGATGATTATTTATGGTAAGGTTTAACCCTATTTCTACTGGGCTTTTTAGGGCTCTGAGAATCTAGGGGTTGTGCCCCCTTCCCCTCTCCATAACTTTTGATAGAACCATGCTGTAGTGTTGAAACTTTCCAGAAAGTTGGGTCAATCCATAATAAACAATTTTTTATTTTATTTTTGTGATGACGTCATTATTTATGATATAACACATGTATGATTGCTATTCTTTCGATAACCAAGGAAAATCAGGTGGTGCAAAAAAAAAATTTAGGGGGAAATTTTTTTTTTCTCCATACAGTAATTTGTCAGAATGTTTTTCAAGCAAAAATAATAATAATAAAAAAATCCCAAAGTTTTTTACCACCTGAAAAAATTGGTTACTAAGAGAAATTATCCCTAGTTACCAAAAATATATTTTTTTGAAAATGATCCTAGATAAATTATAGGAAAAGTTCCAAAATCTTTAGTCATATAAGCGATCTATTCAAAATTTATGAAAGAAAGTATGACAGAGGGGCACAATGTGCTCCCCCCAGTAGAAATA
This sequence comes from Neoturris breviconis, assembly GCA_032360805.1. Classification (NCBI taxonomy): domain Eukaryota; kingdom Metazoa; phylum Cnidaria; class Hydrozoa; order Anthoathecata; family Pandeidae; genus Neoturris; species Neoturris breviconis. Next base: position 7,038 of record JAULBZ010001117.1, on the reverse strand, counting down.
GGGTTAAAACTGCTTTATATCTACGAAAGGGGGTGTTACAGGGGAGTAAGAACAAATTCTCTCTGTGGTAGAGTTATGTTTTAGCATAGTTTTCCAGGCCTTATGGTTCTCCTCCACAGTGCTTATTTGTTTTTATTGTCATTAAAATGGTTAAACTATATTTAACATTCATCTATGTACAAATTTCCACTTTTTTATGCCTGGAATTGTTTACTTATTGTTTACTATTTTATCATTTTTGGGGCAATTGTTTATTTTGACCATTGGTGTAAACGTGTAACACTGAAAAGTAAATTAACTAAGCCAACTATTGTGGAGCACAAATCCGTCGGCCCACAAGGGCAGGTAATTCAGCTTTTAAACATCATCGAACAGAAAAAATGATAGCATCGTCTCTGGATAAGAGACATTTTTAAGAATAGAGAAACAGCTGGAACTTATCATGGTGGGCATGGGTGGGTTTGGGTTCAAGATTTAGTCGTTTGGGTGGGTTTGAGTAGGTTTATGGTTTGGTAATTTGGGTGGGTTTTGGGTAGGTTTATTGGGGGGGGGTTTGGGTGGGTTTAAGGTTTAGTGATACCCAAAAACATTCGAAACAAACACTTTCGAATGACATATTTAAGCACATAGTGTACTTGGATAAACAAAATTTGATATTTTTCCCCACACTTAAATGGCGCTTAACAGGTTGCTTAAATTTTCCCGACGTTTCCACTTGTGCGCTTAGAGTGTGCTTAAAAATAAGCGCGCTCTAAGCGCCTAGTAAAAACCGAGCTTAATGTACTCTAAAGCATAAACGACACCTTTCTAGATGTGTTGCGATAGCAATGTTAGAATATTGAATCACTTTGAGAGAGCATTGCTCTAATCCACAGTGATTATATGCTGCTATTTCAAACACTATCGTGTTCATAAAGGTTTCAGAAGTCAGTTATGTCTTTCATTTGCTCTACATTTTATATTAAAACAGGGTAATGGTTAAAGATAAGTTAAAAGTTTTAACGAATTTGGGTATTGGAAAGAAAAAAGGTTTAGATGGCATTACAGCAACATTTACGGTAAGTCTTTCAGCTGTTCTTTCTTAAAATATTTCGTTTATTAAGACTAAAAATAACTAGCGGATATTCACCTGTGGAGGAGTGTTATTGAGTATAATTTCAGCTTTGCAAATGAAAACTATACTAAAAACACTCCTCCGCAGGTGATGTCCAGCATCAATTTTGAGACTTTCTTTGAATAGTTTGACTTTCAAATCATTCATTTCGTTTTCACTTTTAGGATCCACGACAAAAGAAAATTCTTGAATATTTTGGCGAACTTGAGATTTCAGATAATGACCTTGTAAATTGGATGGATGAAGATAGTTGTGCATCATCTTCTTCTGGTCCAGCACAGAAAAGAATGCGACAAAGTTAGTAATTGGTGATATGAGTTCATTAGTCGAGATAAGAATAAGAAACCACTGTGGAGAAGGGATATTTGAAACATTTTATTCAGGCTTTGAAGACAGAAGCTATGCTCAAAAATCACTCCTCCACAGTGATTATTTGCTATTTGTAATGGTCATGTTTTCTTGATAATTCAAATTTTCTCTTAGAAATGTTCACAGCATGAACCTCCATGTTCACAGATTATACAGTAGACAGAAACTTGTTCAAATTCCGCAATAAAGACACTAGAACAACGTTTTCAACATTGTTCTAGCGCCTTAACGGCAGACTTTGAACAAGTTAACATTAATGGTGGATAAGTTATTAAATATCAGAGAAATATTTTTTCGCCATCATTACCCCTTGAATATATGAAAAAAAATGACTGTTAAAATATTGTACATACGGTTGTATTTTGCATACCATATTTCCCCCTTTTAGTGGTCTGGGGCACTTATTTAAACAGACAGTTTGGGAGAGGGAGCTTATTTTTGGGCGGGTGGGGGGGGGGGGGGAGAGAAAGAGGGGCGCTTATTTAAAAATGTAGAAAATTGAGAGCAGGCTTGTTTAGACTGATGCATAATGTATGTCTTATATTTTAACAATATTCACCCTTTTAGTTTTTAAATTTACTTCTTATTTTTATTATTATTGTTGTAGATTTTTTTGAAGGGGAGGGCGCTTCTTCTTAGGATAGGCGCTAATACGAGTGTGGCGCTATAACGAGTAAATGCAGTGCTTATATAATTTCTTGGTCTTATCTTCGAACCTTTCCTATTATATTTGTTATACTATTTCTGATAAACACTATTCCTTTTGAAGCTCCAAACCTTGTTGTTGCCCTTCTCTTTATTTAACACTTGAATAAAAGTGAAAACACATTAATACCAGTGAGCAAAAACTTGTTCAAAGTCCGCAGTAAAGACGCTAGAACAATTTTGTAAACGTTATTCTAATGTCTTTACTGCGGACTTTGAACAAGTTTTTGCTTACTGGGTTACTTGTGTTTGCAGACCTTCGAATTGATTGTTTGTTTTCTAGGCAAAACAATCAGAAACTACAACGTGGAAGCCTATACCATATATGAATACGGTCCTGTATTTCTCCGTATTCGGGCTGTGTATTGCCATATATGGCAATACACAGTCCGAATATGGAAAAATACGGGACCGTATTTGGTAGGCTTTCGCGTTGTGACAAGTTCGTTGACAGAACTTTCTCTTATTTGGTGGTATTTTAATTTTTCGTGTTTTTAAACGCACATACTCTTACTTGGTGTTTTTTTAATTTAATGGTATTTCGTGTTTCAAAATACAAACATACACATAGCCCTATTCACAAATACACGAAAACGAGGTATTGGCTGCTCAAATTGAACTGGTTGCAATGCAATAACTTCCTTTTTGTGCAGTGCTCTTCAAGTATTTGCGAGGTCACTTGCATATTTTAAAAAAGCAGTAGATATGTGTACATGTGAAGAACACACGTAAAGAACACATTTCGAAAAATAATATTTGTTTAAAAAACAGAAACGGCCCTATTCTGACCCGTTTCATTTGTTAAAAAGCTTTGCCCTATATGAGATATCCATGCACAATAAGGAAGTTATTGCATTGCAAATAGATCTATCTAATACATAGTGATCTTTAAGGGTTAATTTCCACGAGGCATTCTGTTGGTAGAAATCAACGTCACGCATGATGTGATGTGAATTTCTGCCATTGAAAATATTTTATCTTGGTTTTCTCACAGAATTATCCTCGTAACGGAAATCAACCTTAAAAGCTTGTATTTGATTGGTTCTTAGTAACGAAGAACCAATGAAGCCCGTTGATATAATACAGGGCAGCTCCAAGACATCCTCCAAAACGTAAACGTTTTTCATAGATAAATTGAAGGATTTTGGTTCAGTTACCTAGCCTTGCCCGAGCTGGCAAAAGCTTTTATAGCAGAAAGATCGAAAGTTAACAACTTCTTGGCGAGCGGTCAGGAAAATATCTGAAAACAAAGCACTAAAAAACCCTTTTCGCGCGCCTTAATTCACTCTTTTGATTATGTATATAAAGTGACAGCTATATAAAATTTGTGCAGAAGGTTCTATTTTTATAATAGAGAATATGAGTCTATTTGTACATTGTGCCCCATCCCCCCTGTCTTACTTTTTCTTATAGTTTTTGAATGAATGGCTTATATGACTAAAGATTTTAAAACTTTTCCTATAATATATATAGAAGTATTAAAAAAAAAAAAATTGGTATCTACTGATAATTTTCCCTTACCAACCACATTTTTGACAGGTGACAGAAAAAAAAATTCTCCCTTTATTTTTGCTTGAAAATCATTTTGGTATATATTTTGGTAAAAACAAATTTTGCCTCTAAAATTTTTTTTTTCTGCACCACCTGTTTTCCCGTTATGACGTCATCGTGAGTAACGACGTCATCAAAAAAAATATTTTGCTAAAACGTCAATTAAGGGTTAACCTAACGTTCTGGAAAGTTTCAACACTAGCTACAGCATCTCAACGACGTTAAGGCGCATTTTTGGCAGCAAAATGTACTGTTTTTTAAGTCAAAACTCCTTAGGATAGCTTCATTTTCACTTCTTAAGAGCTATACATTCCTAATCTAACATTTTGAGAGGATAATAATTTTTTACTACCTGTCAAAAATATGGTTGCTAGAGGGAATCATTTTTTTTTAAATGAAAAGTCGTAAGATTTCTAGTCATATGCCATTCATTCAAAAGTTATGTAAAAATGTTTAGCAGCCCTCCCCCCTCCCCCTCGGTCTGAATAGGGTTAACATGCGAATTTCCGAAATAGGTAATACAGTGGAATCGTATTATTTCAAATGTAGTTTGTTTTGAACTTCTATTATTTCGATTTGCCTTAATACAGATTCCTTCTGTTATTTCGAACTCCTGCTATATCGAACTGTTTTTCTGGTCCTCTGAGAGTTCCAAATAACCGGATTGTACTACAGTGAGTGAATAGGGTTGAAAATCTTTTTGTATGTAGTGTTCCATAGTGTTAATTAAAATATATTATATGATACATAATATGATCTCTTTTGTTGAGTGAGATTCAATATTTAGGTAGCCTAAATATTGCCTAAAGGCGGATTTCCACTAGGCGAATTAGTTCGCGTGAATTCCAGATGAAGCCATTGCATTAGTTGAAAGCAGTTGACAGTGGTTTTATTTAAAATTTGTGCGAACGAAATAGTCAAAATAGCGAAAATCCGCCTAAACACCTAAACCTAAATTTATCCAGTTTGCTCAACTTCGTTCCCAGGGCTTCTTGACCTTAGTATTTTGAAAGACTAGAAACCATTAAAACTACATACTAGTAACCAATGACTTTTGATCATCGGGAATGATTCTGCTAAATTACGTGCCTCGTGTGCCCTGTACCCCATTTGCCCTACGTGCATGCTAAATATTTTGCGGACCAGAAATCTGCTAATTTTTTGTTTGCCAATACGAAAACAGGTTAATTTTATTCGACTGGAAATTTGAGACAAGAATACAGAGCCATGCCAAGACTTGTTTGATGCAGTTGAATTTTGTTACTACGGACGTCATCATAACGTGATTATCAAAAAATATCAGATTTTGCAAATTGTTTTTTGAAACTTGCCTGTTAACCATGAAAGTAAAGCTTAGAAAAATATTAGTCAGCAGAGTTTGAGAAACAGATAAATGTATGTACGAGCGGTTGTCAACATATTTTTTTTTCTGGTGACGTCAACAACATGTCTAAAAATCAAGCTTAGCCAGGCTTTACATGAACCCCTAAATGAGTTTCACCCTAAACGAGCAATCAAATGCAAGATAGTTAAGGTGAAACTCATTTAGGGGGGGGGGGGGGGGTTGGGTTCATGTAAAGATTGTCTAAGTTGACACAGCGTGAAATACTACCAAGTACCTATTTATATGTGGGACCGTATTCTGTAAAATGTCACACGAGGTAGTCGAGCAACTATCCTTAGACGCATGTATTAGAAAAGCTCTAACGTGTCTATTACAAATATTATGAGACCAGCATTGCCGAAAGAGACTTGTGCAAAGGTATGAACTACTACTGGATATTCATCCAGTCGGCAAAGACGTTGTTCTAACGTCTTTACTGGGGACTGTGTACAAGTTTTTGCCCACTGATTAGATCGTATTGTATGCACAGCGTAAAAGTTAGACTAGCAGGCCGTCGTTTTAAAAATTTAAAAAGCCCTCCGATTTCCTGATTTCTTCCCCGGTTTCTAGATTTATCCTACTAACGTCTAAATAGTCTACGTGAAGGTCTATCGAATATCGTCCTGTTTACTCCAGTACTTGGTGATGCCATATACTCCAAAGTCCAAGTACGGGAATATGCAAGACCGTATTCTGACAAACACTGTAACAGCTAATACTGTATTTCCTGTAATTAGCACCCGGGCGCTAATAAAATTATTTTTGTTCTAAGAGGAGCCGCTAAATACAGGGTGGGCATCTAACGAAAATATTTTAAAATTTACCGTTTATTTATAACAATGTAAAATATTAGCAATACGCGTTTCGATTTGTCTCTATAATCACCATGTGCTACAGAGTGGACGCTAATAAAATTATTTCCTTTCTAAGGGGGCCCTCATTATTTCAGGCTGGGCACTAATTACATGAATTACGGTATATATATTTCTTGCCCATGAGACAAATATATAGCTCACAAGGAAACCTACAAAGGCAGGCGACCCGCGATATTTAGCAGACATATTTGCTAGTATTTTACGCTGGGCACATTCACTTTTTTCTTCGCAGAAGAATAACGGATGTATACTGGGTAAAAAAGAGGCTAATGTCCAGGTTTGTTACATTTTCTTTCGAAACTAGCAAACGAATCTAAAAAAAATATTTCCATGTTTTTTTATGTGTTTGCAATGAACATCATCATTAGATCGAAGATGCAAATGTGCAACTTCGTTATATTAAATTGAACGATTTTCTTATAAGATTTGGTTTTCAAAACGTTTCAACGATGCAATAGGTTGTAATTCATTCAAGATGATCCGGAAGTCGAATCTGATGAAAATGTTGTTGTTGACCAAAATGATCCTGAAGTCGAATCTGATCAAAATGTTGTCGACCAAAATGATGATGATGACACTAATTATCAGTTTATCATGTTTACTACACTACTTTGCTGAGACATATTATCAATGGTATCTTTGGATAGTTATACAACGCAATTAACGTTTTCAGAGTCATCTTGGTTGACAACATTTTCATTAGATTCCACTAAATAGGGGGGTTTTTTTGTCGAGAGCATTTTCATCAGATTCGACTTCACAATATGAACAATTCACGCATCGTTTTAACCAAATTAAATCACATCTTAAAACTTGATGGTCACCTCTGAAAAGAAATAATTTTACTAGCGCCCACCCTGAAATAAGCACCCACAATCAAGGTCTGATTATGATAAAACTTGTGAATTTCAAAGGGTACTTTAGGTGTACAAACTTTCGCGAGGAGAAACTTTCGCGAATTTTGCGAATTTAGGCCTCATTCGCGAAACTTTATCCTCGCGAAAACTCTAAAATCGTTGATTCGCGAAAGTTTATCTTCG
>JAULBZ010001116.1:0-24100 GCA_032360805.1 Neoturris breviconis | reverse complement strand
AATATGCTACCCAACCTACCACTAGATGAATATGATACCCAACCTACCATTAGATGAATATGCTACCCAACCTACCACTAGATGAATATGATACCCAACCTACCATTAGATGAATATGATACCCAACCTACCATTAGATGAATATGCTACCCAACCTACCACTAGATGAATATGCTACCCAACCTACCACTAGATGAATATGATACCCAACCTACCATTAGATGAATATGCTACCCAACCTACCATTAGATGAATATGATACCCAACCTACCATTAGATGAATATGCTACCCAACCTACCATTAGATGAATATGCTACCCAACCTACCACTAGATACCACTAGATGAATTGGGTTAAAATAATTAATTTTAAATGTGATTAAATTTAGCTGATGTCCCGAACTTTTGTCTTTTGTCTTTAGGAGGGTTTAGCGCTTGATAAAGAAAGCTTCTCACTTTGTACTATGTTTAGTATTCTACTAAGCACCCCCTTTGGAGCGATAATGTAAGTCCAATAGGCGGGGCGGCGCGCTTTTTTGGGATTGGAGAACAAGCAAAGGTCTATATAGGCTAGTTATTCTTAGCACTTATAACAAAAAAATACTTCCCCGTTCCATTTCTACACTATGCCCAATATAAGTTGTATTAAAGAGCTCCGGTGAAACGGTGAGGAATTATTAGATAAAAATAGGCCAGAAGTTGAGGCCCTCTTTTCAGTGTGCCTTAAACTACTACTTCAACATGAGCGAGAACCACACAATGTTTACGGAACGTTTTATCATTTTATCTACGAGCATGTTCATGTTAGTATGTAGCTATGTATAACAACAAATATGTAAGTGTGAGCATGAATAAAACATGAAAAATTGTATAATGTACACAACATGGCTTAGAAGTGGGACGGAGTACTAGAAATGTAGGACCCCAAAAACAAAAGTGAGACCACAGAACTAAAAAAAGATGACTTCATAAAAAAAGAATGAAACAGAATTCGAATCGTTCTGTCGCCCATTGGCAAAAGATTGTTCAAAGTCAGCAGTAAGCACGCTTTAATAATTTCGAAGACGTTGCTGGATTGTGTATGTACGTCATTTTCCGACATCTGAAAAATGATAAACCTTCTAATTATACCTGCAGAAGTTTAAATGTTTGACAGATAACACCCATCGAGCCCAAATTGGTTTTCTTGATTTTTATTGTTTTTTAGCCTTATGACGTCATATTTCGTAAACCTTTATCGCCAATTTTTTTCATGTTTAAATTCCTCTCAAAATGTGAGATTAGGGAAGTAAAACTGTTAAGAAGTAAATATGAAGCTATCCTAAAGAAGTTTGACATTAAAAAATAGTACATTTTGCTGCCAAGCGCCTCGTCGTTGAGCTTCCGTAGGGAATTGTATATATTTTGTGTTTTCTACTTACTCTTTCCAGTGGATCATCACTATGTAGATTTTGGCACACGCATTTGTTTTGGTAATTTCTATAATAGATATATAATATCAGAGTTTGTAGCTATTTCTAGTAATCAGAAATTAGTAACGACAGTAAGAAGAGATTGTTTTAACATGACATTTCAAATAATAATATATTTGTTGGTCTGTTTGAACACGGTTGCCATTGGAAAGAGTAGTACAGGTTAGTTCAAACTTTCCACTTAGCATATTATGCGCTAGCCTGAGTCCCAGTAAGCCTTTGCCACACAGAAATACTGTTCTGTAATGTTGTCAATATGATTTTTCTATTTTCGACAATACTCTAATAGAGGTAACTATACCTAGACTGGGGAGGGGGAGGTAGTTTGACCTCAAGTTTTTCATATCTTTCTTTATAAACACTATGCTACAAAAACTATGCCATTGAAACTTGTTAGTGATTTTTAGTATTTATCTGTTTGAAGCATTTTCTGAAAGCTTCATGACAATATCAACATTTCGCATTCTATTGGTCATTTCTTGAAACCACCTAAAGAAATTTTGGATTTTTTAAACGATTTTGGCGCCTTATGGCTTTTCAGGAAGGGTAAATGAAAAAATCGAGTAAAATTTGATCTGCTAATCTAATAGTACTAACAGCCCAAATAGTATTCATTATTTTCCTTCGGTTAAGAGAAATTTGTAAAAGAAAAAATTTATCAGTTTTTCCATGTACGTACATGAAGAGAACCGTCCATTGTTTTCCACAGAAATTACAATTACAGAAAATACGAGTTAAAACAAAATGCCGACATTTGCAAAATTGTTTATATAAAATTGTAAAACACTCTTTCAACATATCTTTTAAGAGATTTAGCTTCTTTTTTAACTGTCCAAATCTTGAATGTACACAGAATGTTTTGGAAATATCTGCCTACTTAAGTCTATATATATCCTGTCAGTAACACATTCTGAAAGTTTCATTCCATAGGGATGAATACTGGTGGAGATATAGGTGTCAATCAATGTAGGAAATTGTGTGTTTTCAGTTCACTGTGTGGCAGCCATCTTGCTTGGTCAAACACGTTCCATTTTCACTCCCTGATATATCTGGACTCTGAGTAGCTATGATCAGCATCACTTGTCAGTTTGACCAACAAATATATTTCTGTACCTTTAAGCAACAGATCTAAAGACGAAAACGTGGTAGTTCATACCAAGGTGTGTACAATCAACAAAGTAAACGTTTCATTTCTTCTGTAGATACTACTAAACCGATTGTTGAATGGACAAAATATCCTTTAACTCCCTGGTCAAGAATCATACCAACTCGTTGGCCAACACGAAAGCCTAATATGACTACTGAATCAGCAAACTTCATACCACTGCTTTCCGATGCTCAGGCTAGTAAGTTTAGGGGAAGGATTTCCCTCTTAAACAATGAACAGGTATTGAAAAAGGAAGCTTCAGAGGATGCGGTGAATATAGTATATGTACGTTATGAAGACGATTCAATGGTTATCATTATACTTACAATTGGGGTCACCAGTTGCTTTGCAACAATGATTGCTATTTCAATTGGTATATACTGTATCTTAAATAGACGAACAAAACGCATATTTTATGAAATTTCACCGTTACCATGGAGATCTATGCAACAAGAGTAAGGAAGCATAGTGCTTATTATACGCATAATTTCATGCGAGGTGAAATATTTCCAAACGAAATAAAGAACAAGAAATTAAATTAGAAATAGACGAACAATCTAAAATAATGCTTTCGAAACAAGCTCGCCCCTAGCGCCTTTTGAACTTTTAAAAGTTTTTCTCTGAATTAAAGACCCGAGAACAATTTTTAAAAATCGAAGGGGACAAGCCTGCTTTAAAAAATTAATAGATATTATCACGTAGTAGTTGAAGGAAGTTGCTTTCACGTGCAGGAGTACTTTCTCAATTGTGATTCGATAGTGTTCCACCCATTGATGTTAGAAATATCGAGATGCTTGCTACTTACAGTTGTTTTATTTCTAACACTTGAATCAAGATAATAATCTCTTCACCAAACACACACCAAGAAGTCAATGTTTCAAAAAGATTTCTTCGCTGGTTCTTTTTATCTTAACCACATCCTAGTGGCCAAAAACTTGTTCAAGTCCGCAGTAAAGACGCTAGAACATTGTTCTAGCGTCTGTACTACTTACTTTGAACAAGCAGCATGGATGACTCTCGGATATACGACCCGTGTATTGCAATATAGACGGGTCCGCACTTCTGGGAAAAATAAACAAATTTCAAAAAGTTTCGGCTCAGCGTCCAATATTTACCCTCAAAATTAAAGGCGTTTTCATTTTATTTCTATTCCGAATTAAAATCTTCCTGCCTTAATTTTCTTCGTTGATTTTCGCGTGTATAAGTTTTTGCAAATCACCATTTCGCGCGAACTTTTTTCGCTCTTTGACCGGGATGTAAATAAGCAGAAATTCGCGAAAATTTATACACGCCAAATTTAATACATCTATGGTATTAACAAGTTCAGAAAAACGAGAAATCGTACTAAATTAGATTTGTTCCTTTCTTTTCGATTGCTGCTAGTCATAACTTCGTGATAACAACAATGTTTATTGTGTGACGTGAATACCACAGTGACGTAATGAATAAACAGATTTAACAAAACAACGGCTTTTATTTTGTATATCATGGTCACACTCACCACAAAGGATTAAGTTGTTTAGATAAAAACTCATGTAATGCAGCCATTATTTGATGAAACTGCATAATACCGTCTAGTTTGTCAAGAAGCGCAATCCAATATCAATATGAGGGACCATGAAATCTAGCCCAAATCGATATTTAAATGAACATGTGCGTATCAAGATGTGTTGAAACAAGGGAATTGTTTACTGTTTGCGAGCACGCGTCAAAGCATGAGTTTGTTTATCCATTCTCTGTGGCTTTTTAAAATAAATCTTGTGATGTCATTATGTTATTTTTAAAGCAAATATAATGACATGACACAAGTCAGAATTGGCAAGATTCAAATATAATCATATATGGTAAGAACTAACTATTTAAACAGCCAATAAAGTGTCTTTAATTTCAACATAACAATTTAAAACTTTTCCACAAAGAAAGTATTTGTTTCAATATGCCGCAAAACGCCGAAAATAAGTCCCCACCCCCACACATCATGTTCTTAACAAATATATATATCTTATACATCTGTTCATATGCGTGTGAATTGAAACCGCTAAAATGCGATAGACTACTTATGCTAAATGATTGTCTTTAAAGTGGAGGGATACAAACAATTAAAAGGGTTCATTAATAGGAAAATAACAATGCAATAGCCAATACAGTCGTATTTCGGATAAGTAGTTCAAAAAAGTTAAACAATTAAAATATATTCCTAAGAGTTCTTTTCACATTGTAGCCAATGAAGATCTCAGGATCTTCAGATTAACCAATCAAAAAGCTTCTTTCAAGACAAACTGATTTTGCAAATTTAATACACATCAAAACTAATCCTCGTCTGAATCATCTGCATAAGCATTAAGTGAACTGAGTGCTCCCATTTTTAATGCTTTTACTTGCGGCTTTAATATATTGATAGGTGCTGGTGGTTTGAATAAATCTAAAAGTAAAAGCAATTTTACTACTAAATGTTTATTAACGGTTTGTTAGTTTTGAAATAAATGTTCACACTACCTTATATGACGTATGGTTAAAAAACTTATTCATTGTGGCCCTAAAACAAATTTCTATAAATGACTTAGGATATTAAATCTTTCAGATTCTTACCACATTGAGTGATAATATCTGTTTCTTTACTTGTACTAATGGGTTTATTATAAATGACTTTCTTAGATAAAAAATGTCAGCTGAACTTCGTGAGTAGGTTTTGTGAAATTTATTGCGTTCAACGGTCTAGAAATGCATTTTGCGGAACGTTTGTCTATATTGATTATATTTGAAATCTTGTTGATAGGTGTAGTATTCAGCATACAAAAGGTCTTATGGAATTATTTCTGCGATTTAGGGCGAATTAGCTACCTCATAGTTATTATTAACCGCAGATATTAGTGACCTGTAGGTTATGACGTCTAACCAACGTTCAAAAGCCGCCGTGTTGACGCCCATACGTCAAAATGACGCCTTTTCGATATTGATTAGACGTGCCCACGGGGTACGAATATTTTGGTTTTATTTTAGTATGAAATTTTCAAACTTGTATACAAAGCAAAAACTTTCGTACGAGTTATATTTCTTTTCCGATGTCCTCGGTTTTCATGCTAAACGCTGGGAATGTGAAAAACGTTCTTTGTAACGAGAGTTCGTTAGCTTATCTTAAATGATAAGCGGGCAAAATAGGTAGTCCCTGCTTATGACTATCTAAAAGCTTGGCGATCCATTTTTACATATTAAAATTTGCAAAATATTGAAATCAAAGGTACGGTATTGAAAGTAGCCCACCAAGTCAAAGCGTATAAATATGATTTGCATACACACATCACACAATGTCTCTATTAAGATAGTAAAGCTTCAGGTCAAATAAACAATTGAAACACCTTTATCAAGCTAAAATTATGTCAAGTCACTGTGGAGGAAAGTAGGAAAATTTTATATCAGGGATAAACATCCAAATTTTACATGGCAGATTCAGGTCAAATAAACAATTGGAACACCTTTATCAAGGTAAAATTCTATCAAATCACTGTGGAGGAGATTAGTGAAATACAATATCATAGCCTGAAGCAATGCTCAAAAAGCACTCCTCCACAGAGGATATAAATTGCAAACACATATTATACGTCATAGCATTATGTAGATACCAAATAAAAATAGAGAATAAACTTATGTTATAGTATTAATTGTGCTTTCAACGACTTGTATAGGCTACACTCAGACTACATATATAATATAGGATACGCCTTAACCATACATGCTTTAACCATACTACTGTATCTATATATTGACCGTGGTATATACCTATTATAGTTTCTTTTATTAAAAAATATTCTAATGTTAAATTGTGTATTGCAATATATTTTATAATGACATTGGGACTTTTTATAAATGTTATTAAAATCAATTATACTCATGGTGTATATAATTATGTTTTACGACCCAAGTAAGTAGCATTAATATTTATTTCCAAATTGAAGAAGAAAGCTTCCCAAAATCAAAATGGAGAATTCAATTCTTAAAATTCCAAAATTTCTTTGAAAAAAAACCCTCTTATCATTGATTTATTTCATACCTTCAAAAATTGAGGAAGAAGCTTCCCCAAAATGTTTGCCAAAAAATACACATGGTCAAAGTCTCATAAAACAGTGAATTTGCAAAATATTCAAAAAATTTCTATGACAACTAACCAAATGTGACTGTGGTCAAAGTCTCAAGCAATTTAAAAAACTTTTCCAACTTAACTATTTTACCTTTGCCTCAATATTTTGAAAAAAATCCCTTTTTCGCCATATTCGAAACAAATTTAGCCAGTAGTCTCATAATATTGCCTAGAATGCCGATACCATATTTCATGATGGAACAACGCCTTTTTGGTCCATTGGACAAAAAGTGCAATTTGGACCCTTTTCCCTCGGGTGGACGAAATTGAAATACTTTTCGCGAGCCCTTCCAAAATATTACCTCGCATGTTTATACCAGATTTCAAAGTGGTAGCACTTCGACAACATGGTCTATTAACGAAAGCTGGACGCCCACGCCGCAAAGTGGTAATCCAAACTTTGTTTAGTGGGCTAAAAATGTAAATAGTCCGTTATAGCGTTGGGATAGTAAAATCAGCTGGCAATAACGAGAATACATTATATTGGAGGTTCATTATACCGAGATAATAACTATACGATGTTGGTTATACCAAGTGTGTACTGTATTTTAAACAGGAATAAGCGACAAGAACTAAACCATTTACCTATATTCGCAGTAGGTGAAGTACTTGGCGTTGATTTTTCTTTCACTTGACCGAACATTGGTGGTAACGGTGGGGGCGGCATGAAGGGTTCCACGTACGGTTTTTTGACATCTTTCTTCGAACGAAATTGTAATTTTGGTGGTGGTAGATCTACATCGTCGATAACACGACGACTTTTCGCTTTCTCTAGCAGTTTGGGATCCTAACAAAACAAAATGTTTTCACAGTTCTATAAAAAGATGTTTGCTATAAACTGACTAATATTTTATCCGTGGAGGTAGATAACTACAGTGAAATCTTCGTAATACGTATACAATATAAAGCGGATACAAAAATGCCCTACCCCCTTAACTTCTAAACCACTTTGAATTTCTTAATAAAAATTGTTACAGATAACGTGTTCATTAAACCTAATTCAGCTAATTTAAAAATATCGAAAAATTGTTAGACAATAGGCAATTGTCTTTCTATTGACTTCAAAACAATAGAATTCATTGAAAACAATAGAAAATCGTATTTTCACGTGTTTAATGTGTTATTTCGCGGAAATGATGATAAATGAATGAACCAGTTTTTTTCGACTACATTGGTCAGAAATGGGCGTGTCAGAAGACACCTGCAACGACCACCAAATTTTTTTTCCACAAAAACGTTTGTAATAGGTATTGTGGCAGACTTGCGAAATTTCAGTCGTTTTAACGCACCAGAAAAAAAGTTATCCATAAAAAATCGCAGGATAGGCCATTTTTGCCCCTCCCCCCTCCCCCAGATGAAATGGGGTTGAGGTATTGTCATAACATTACTTTCCGCATGAATGGCTATCATATACCTTTAAATTCCACTTTATAACAAAGAGAATTAACATACCTCACTAAACTTCCGACGTTTTTTAGGCTCTTCAGTAAATTTGCGACTGGGTCGATCTCTTTCTTTCTCAGGAGACACGTTTGGACTTCTGTGTGTTTCTCTTGAATGCGATGTTCGTCTCCTCTCTGGACTTCTACTTCTACTCCTACTGCGTTCTCTTCTTCTTTCATGGTCACTTCTACAAACAAAATATGAATTCTATAAATACATTACTTGACACATTACGCAACACCAAGAAGTATCCGCAAACTCACATAAAAATATAACCATTTACTACAAATAAAAAAATGTACTACTAACACTTTTTAACATATACCAGTGATAATTTTTTTTTGTCAGGCTTATCTAGCCTTGCATATAAATTGCAAAATTACAACATAATGTAAAGGTTTATTTTCATTAGGCGGAAAATTTAGTGTGATGCAAACTTCTACCAATGGAATGTCTTCTTTCAGCTTACGCGCGGAATTTTTCGCCTAATGAAATTCAACCTTAAATATAACGGTGGAATATGGTCCAGTCATATTTTTATCCTTTGAATTATACAGTTTTCCAACTGATGTCCCCTAATCAAATACTTAACATAGAAATGTAAATGATAATTTTAAAACTTTAGTGAACGAATGTTTTATGTTTTGATTTTCGAAGCGAACACGGGGTTCAGAAGCGCTCAAAAATTATTGCGCGCTGTGAACTGCGGAACATGTTCGCCGATCAAAGCAATTGAAGTGGAAACCGGTCTTTATAAAATTAAATTGACGTTGTAGATAGTGGGTGCTAATTATGTTTTGTTAACAACTTTGACAACATAACACCTTACCGATCAACTTCTCTTGCATGTTTACTTCTTGAATGATCTTCTCTCGAATTCCCGTTATAATTCTTGTCATAGGGATAGTCGCTATGTTGATCGACACGACGATGAGGTTCATTATTACGTTCGTTATTACCGTAGTGACGATTTTGATTCTGATAATCAGCAGGTGGTGCATGTGCACTGAAAAAGAAATTAGAAAAATTGCTTGATTTTTGACTTGTAAACAACTAAAAAAACTTATACACATTTTTCTTTATATAAGAAACCTAAGCAATGGCTTGAGCTTCAGGTTTCTTAAAATGTTACAAATTTGAGCATTAAATGTTTCTGACGATTCAGCCTGAAAAGTTTCTTAAAAACGTTGTTTGAGTTCAAAATCCTATTGTTACCATTTACGATTTAACACGCTCTTTTTCTCAGAGGTCTCAACTGCAAGTAAATTTTAGAATTCTTTCTAAAATAACAAGCGGACTAAGAGCAAGATTTTGGATTCTTATATAACAAATGATGATTATCTTTAACTTTTACTTGTAGAAGCTTAATAAAACTACAAAAATTCACTCTTTATTTATAGTTGTCTATTTTTGTTGTGGTGCATGTTGAGGGGAAGAGTTTCTTAATGTTTTGCAAATCTGAGGCTCAAGTTTCTTAGACTGGTTTCTTATAAAAACAAAAAGTTGTAAAACGATTTAACTAATAGAGTATTGTCAATGCTTACCCATAAGGAGGTCTGTATTGGTTCACTGACGTAACAGGTGGATAGTTCATGTGGGCCACACGTGAGTCATGTGGATAGTTTATATGGGATACGCGTGAGTCAGGTGGAGGTCTGTATGGTGGCTGTTGATCCATAGGCCTTGGTTGTGGAGGTTGTATTCTATGTTGATTTGGTGCAGCGTAACCTAGCGTGTTATTGTATGCTTGTTGGTCGTTGATCATAGTAGCAGCTAGATAAACCAACATTCAGGCTGCCTTTACATGAACCCCTAAATAAGTTTCACCCTAAACGATCTTGGATTTGGTTGGTTTCTTCTTACCGAAGAGACCAATCAATTGCAAGCTCGTTTAGAGCTCGTTTAAGGTGAAACTTATTTAGGGATCCATATAAAGGTTGCCTTAATCGTAAAAGTATAGCTAGAAATATGACAATGACTCAATTTAAAGTCCACAACAAGTCACTCCTCTTTTTATGTAAACACATTCATTAGATCTATACGGAAAAAACCCTCTTTAACTCGACAGAACATTTCTGTTGTTACTCGCTTATTTTTAATCAATAATTTTCTCGGTAATTGCTTAAGTTTTTAAGCTTTAACAGTTATTGCTGAGATTTTAGAGAATCCTAATTGTCTAAAACGAGTGACAACAAAGAACAACCAATTAATATGCATAACTTTTCTTATAAATTGGCCCTCGACCAAACCACCCTTTTTGAACATTTTTAAAGCAAAAATTAAAAATGCATTGCTCTTGATGGAAATCGGTGACTAAATTTTATGATGCTTATTTAAAATATTCCCAAACATCTTTTTGGGGCATATCTAGGACCAAAATTAGTAGAAGTGCGTCGTTTTTGACGAAATTTTGTGTGACATTAATATCTGACAGTCTCGCGATTTTTGGCCATTTTCGCAAAATTAAATTCCAACAAAATATTTTAAAATGGCCCATTCACCGTGAAAATAAATACCCCTGAAAATTTGTACCCTTAAGGTAGTCACGTGGTTGTCTTATAAGAGCACACATACTCAGGTGGCTGTCTTGTACGAGCACACATACTCACGTGGTTGTCTTATAAGAGCAAATATACTCTTGTGGTTGTCTTATAAAAGCAAATACTCACGTGGCTGTCTTTGTAAATTTTCATACTGATTTCTCACCTAGATAAAGTAATACATTATCATAATTTATCAATACAAGTTTCACTTGCGTGAACTACACATACATACATAGTAAACGCTTATAGTGTTTGCGTTAACAACGCCACATACATAGTTAACGCATATTTGCGTGAACAACGACACATACATAGTTAACGCATATTTGCGTGACCAACGCCACATACATAGTAGACGTCTAGAGCGTTTGGGTCGAGTGTTCGAGTCAATAGACAAAGTGATATCCATAGAAAGAAAATCCTTAAAGTATTAACAACTAATTCATCTAAAATGTTGAGTGATCAAGATGAACATCAACCAGTAACTTACCATACTGTAATAACCTAAAGAGAAAGTTATTATTGCGATCTAAAATATAAAGAAAAAGATTATGTCTTGTCCAGCATATCTTCTTCCAGGTGTTGCAGTAGAACACGTCTGTTTTCATACTCACTGTATCGATAAGATTTCCACAAAGTTTTCGTGCCAATTCTAAACCATCCTGTCGTGGGTGACTACAAAAGAATAAAAACACACAGCCCATTAATTAACGAGATGTAACCGAAAGACGAAGGATGAAAGCGAACAACGAAGACAACAACCAAGAAAAGATTTACAGTCAGTGTATAGTCTATTCGATAATGAGAAGGAACGAGAAACATTGAGAAGGTCTCTGACCATCTTCCCAGTGGACAAAAACATGTCCAAAGTCCGCGGTAGAGACGCTAGAAAAACGTTGATAAGGTGTGATCAAACATACCTGATATAAATATGAAGGGCTTCAAATGACTCTCTACCAGAATTCTGTTCCAAATAACCTGATTTCCTTCCACGCAACATTACCTAAATATATGGAAAGATTTTATTTTAATCGTCCTCTATGAGTATTTTTTTTTTTACCCTTCTCTTAATCATTCTCCCGATTCAACCCTCAATCTACTTTATCATAAATTATGGTCAGAACCACTTCACAGGGGAATAGGTAGACAACAGTGCTTCCAAAGACGTAGCTCAAAGTATTCACCTGAAGGTGAATTTGAATGGAGGTCCTCCGGATCATAAGTACAACTGCTTAACCACTAAGCCCATCATTGTGGCAGGTAAAACTATTGTGAAACATGGCAAATAACAATGATTTTTAGTCTCGCATACCTTTGCACCAGACTGCTGGCTAATGAAGCTGAAGTTTGCACCCTATAAAATAGATAAACAAACCTAGATACAAATTACAGCATCTTCATGAAAAATATCATTAACTTTCTATTTAAAATTTTTGTACGATTTTTTTTGTTCTAAGTAAGCTCTCGCAAAGGATGTATATGCTGCATGTCACAATAGGTTGCCACAGTGCCATTAAGAAACTTACCTGCCGACACATGACGTCACAACTATGTCAAAACGACGTCATGTGCCAACTGGGCTGCCTGCTAAAACAACTAACACTCTCTTCTATAGAAAATAAAACAACAACATACATTATCACCAGCCACAGCTTTTTGCACATTAAATTCACCCACATTATCTAAGCCCACAAATAACTTGTCTTGAATAAATTGAACCTGTGGCTAAAACAAATTAGATGCAACAGCAGTTTATGTTAGATAGACAGAGTACCCAGCCCATAGGAGCCATCAACTGACCACATCCTGGCCGAGGGTGACATGTTAGATCAATGTCTTGCACAAATCTAGCGGTAAGCTGATCTTAGCGTTAGCGACGTCGGCGGAGATGAAGAACCATTGTAATATATAAATATGCTTTAGGACGCAAAAACCTCCGGTTACTACTTACTTACTTACACCTGACTGTATCTAACTTTTTCAAAACAACCATGGAAAGACTTCGTTGTCCATGGTTGGAAATACCAGCCTGGCAGAGGCTATAATATAAATTAGTAATTGGGAGGTCGCCAGATCTAAAACTTGTTCGTAAATAAGCGGGTGCCTGTCTGGTAGAGGTTTCACTTCACAATATTCTTTACATGAGATAAATATGCAATGAGTTCGCTGGTCATGCGTTATAACCTAATAACCTTATAACCTAATGAACAGGTTTTTGCCAGTTGAGTAAGATATAACATAATGATAACTACCTGTTGTGTTTTTTGCGGAGTTAAACCGTAGTTATTTAAGTTATTATCAGGTCCATATTGCTTGTAGTTTCTAATGACTTGTGATATCTTATGAACAGCAACTATCAAAATATAATGATATTATTAGAAGTAAATAACTAAGTTGGAACAAAAACGTTTAAATGGAGAATTAATCACTGTGGAGGGGTGATGTTTGATCATCGCTTCAGGCTCGCTCTGAAGCAAAGCTTAAAAATCCTTCCTCCACAGTGATTCGCTCTTATTTCCACCACTGTAAACAATTACATGTAATGAATATTTGGAAACCCATCACATTATCCAACAATCACCACATTTGTGACTAATTATTGCGAACTCTCTAATTCTCCCCTCAAAACCATATATCAAAAGGAGTAGACTTAAAAGTCATCTTTTACAATAATAACTATTTCCACTATATTGGAGGCAATAATTTCGCATATATTTAAATTAAAAAACTTACCTTGTACTTTAGCAGCAACACTTGCTTGAATGATCATAGTTAAAGGTTTCTCATCTACTCCGGATATAACGCATTTCCTTTTATCATCAACATTCATGCACCTGCCTTTCAAAGTTACTGATGAGCCACTTTGCTGTCCAATCTAGATGTAGAAACACTGAATTAAATAGTTTTCTTCTATAAGAAGAATATGTTATCCCATTGAGCAAAAACATATTTAAAACCCACAGTACAGACGCTAGTTGTTCAAAACCCACAATGCAGACGCTAGTTGTTCAAAACCCACAGTACAGACGCTAGTTGTTCAAAACCCACAGTACAGACGCAAGTTGTTCTAAATCCACAATACAGACGCTAGATGTTTTAGCGCCTTTACTACTGCTTACTTTGAACAATCAATATGTTCAAGAAGATTATACGCTTGCTTGCATTTACGATTCAATTGGGGAACCAAGAAGTGAAAAGTATGAATCATCTCGAGTGACGAATTTTCTTTTAAGTTATATTCATAACTCGAAAATGATTTACTTGCAATATCAATCTCGATTTAATAAAAAAAAAACAATCAAATCAATTTCGAGTCACAAGTTAATAAATTGAGAAAAATTAGACAAATCAATCACAACTAAATTAACCAAGAGTTATGAAATTGGCCAAAAATTCATTTTGACATCATTATGACGTCATAACTCAAAATTTTTGCAACTCAAGATTTCCCCCACCTCCAATTATTCTTACCAGATTGAGGGTTGCACCTTTTGTAAGAAATGCTCTACGAAGAAAGAAAATTGCATTATTATTAACCCGCAGACCACACCCTAATATATTTCGAATTTCTTATCAAATTTGCTTAAACTGGGTCACAATATTGCCCAACATGTATTTCCGAAAATATAATAAAAATTTACATGTTATCATTTCATGCAGAATGTGAGTATCCTAATGATTTACGCAATAAAAAGCCTTTTGTAATGCCCTGCAGGTCAAGGGTTAACACAACAAGACGCATATTATAGATTCCAACAAACTACAATATTACCGTGTTGACAATAGTGGTTTTCCAGTAAGGTTCAGTTTACAATCCCACTACTCAAAAATCAAGCTACCCAGTCGACTTGTTCAAAGTCCGCAGTAAATACGCTAAAATGAAGTTGCAGACTTTGAACACGTTTTTGTTTACTGGATATGCTCACTCACTCCTCCCCCAGTAGGCAAAAACTTGTTCAAAGTCCGCAATAAAGACAAGCACCTTTACTGTTGACTTTGAACAAGTTTTTGTTCACTGGACCAAAGCAATTATTTGTTCTTATATCGAACAAAAAACTGTTTATTACCGAGCAGGTACATCATTTATATCAAACTCTGCCAGATAACCACCATTATCTAGTTTTTTCACATCTGGTATGACAACATTAGCTTGGAATGGGTTTGACGATGGAACAGAAGGAGATTTTTTGAACTGGTCGACAGGATTTGATACTGATCGTGGCTGAAAGTAACACATGCATATCAAATTTAAGCACGGATAAAACAAATACCTAATGTCAATCATATTTGGGCAATATTTATCTAATACTACCAGCTTTGTTATCCTACATTACAAGTTCAATGTATTGCCTTGCTTACGCTTCTACAGATTCTTAACTGTCCAAAATAGCAACCAGTGCTCGAATTAAGACCAAATAATGACAGTGGAGGAGAGATTTTTGAGCTCAAAAGTGGTTATTTAATCTTATTTCGAATACTCATTACAAAACACAACGAGCTCTCGATCTAATGAACATCGTTTCCCTTTAGTTATATCGAGATTGTACAATAATGCATATAACGTGCTAGTAACATCTCATATCTCCAGTGAAATTCTCATATATGGTCAACAAGACATATGAATCCGGCATTAAACTCTTTGGTAAAAAACTTATGTCAGTCTTAGTCCTTATTTATATTTTCACTTTTAGTTATGCACAGATCAGAAAACATATTTAGCGTAGTTGATACTTGATGAGCCAATATTTGTTCGCAATATAAATAATCAATGTATGTGACAACATTTATTATTATACAAAGCCTGAAGCTATGCTCAAAAATCACTCCTCTGCAGAGATTATTTGATCTTATTTCAAACATTCGACTCGTTGAATTTTGCTTCATATGAGCAATCATATAAAAAAACATTAAAACTATGGCTAAATATTTCACCTCCAGTTACTTACATTACTTGGGTGTGATAAAAACCATGTTAATGTTTGTTCAGAGAGGAAATGTTGTCAATACTCTATTCTATCCTCATACTCTAATATTTCTATATGTTATGTTGAGCATTCCATGACAATAATGAATTCTTTTTTTGTTTATGTTTTAGTTGTTATGGTTACCATCTTGGGAGATATTGTAAAATATTTTATGAGATGGTAGTAACACACAAACCAATCAAAATTAAAAATAATTGTTCATAATTATTCAGACAGACTAAACACTAGGTAAACATACCAATAAAGACATCGGTTGTGTTTGATATTTTCCTTGTGCAGCCAGCTTCGCAGATAACTTTGCAGCTGTTTGCCTGGCTTTCTCTGCAGCACTAAGATTAGAATCATCGCCAGCAGAAGCTTCAACAACGGGTGCTTCCTGTTTCGTATCTGAAACATCCCATTTTCTCCTAAACGCGAAATCAAACATTCACATTTAAAATTTCTAGTTTGCCAACCACCTTCATCAACAGATCAGTCAGGACATATACAAAAATTTAAATATTTCTTGGCCTATTCTGAGTTGATCTTGCAGAATGTCTTGCAAATTAAGGACACTCAGCTAGTATGAATTCCTATATAACTTACTTTCTTTCTTTTCTAAAAGAAGCATCAAGATTTTCTATGAGAAAATCCATGCCATCATCTTTGTTTAAATCACCTGCATCTAATTTCAGAGCAAGTTCTCGCAACTTTCCAGCCAATTTCGCTCTAACCGCAAGAGCTTGTCGCCTTAGGTCCATTGATGTGATCTTTCGCCATTTCTGGATCTCACTTCTCCATTTCTCATAGGTATCACTTTCCTGATAAACAGGAGGCTGCTCAGACATTAATTAATATATATTTTTTGCTGCAAAATAATTGCTCATTTGTTATAAGAGGTTATGAGATGGATATTACAGTGGTTAAAATTACTACCGGTCATCACTTTGGAGGAGAGATTTTTCAAATATTTCGGCCAAATTGACTGAAAATATTCTGGAAAATCTCTCCTCCACAGTGATGATCGGCAGTTATTTTACCCCTAGGATTACATAACATTGACATATGCAGTGGTCGAAATAAGGGTAATTAGTCACTGTGTAGGAGAGATTTTTGAGCATAGCTTCAGTGATTATTTATTATTTCAACCACTGCTGTGGTACATCATTAAAGGTGAATCTCCACTAGCCACTAAATTAAGCCATTGTACACATTGGTTGAAAGTGACATCACCTGACAGGTGATGTCGCTTTCCGCTAATGTAGTGGCTTTATTTAAAATTCACGTTAAGAAATTTAGCGAGTGGATACTCCGCTTAAAGTATTCATGAATTATTCATAAAAACATGCTCTCAGTCATGGAGCCATTGTACATACAAGTTAACTTATTTTAACTTATTTTATTTCCATGGTGAAGAGCGACATATATAAACCAGACAAAAATATGTCACTCTTCACCATGGAAATAAAATAAGTTAAAATAAGTTAACTCGTATATACAATAGCTCCATGACTGAGAGCATGTTTTTATTTGACATGTAATAAAGATATGCAACATTTGAATGGTAACGTCTATAGCATTTTTCAAGAAACCACCCTCCTATGTAGATGAATATTAATAAAATAATTTGAAGCAGCACGGTTGGTAGTGGTTTACAAGATAGCCGATATGTGTTAAAAAAAAGACCTTTAGCGAAGATATTTGTCTTTGAAAATACTCTTGAGAGAGAAAGTTCAAGTGACAAATAATATTTCATAACTTCACTCATACTCTTATAATTCACAGAAACGAAAGATGGGTTCCATCTCTAGAGATTCACGGAACTTTTACGGAACCGAAACGAGCGTTACCGTGAAATTTCGAGGCCTGAGAGGGGAATAGAAGACACATGTGAAAATAGACCACACTCAGTTTAGAAAAAATACATGGTTGGTCACCAGCCATCTTTTATTTCAAAATTATTTTCTTTCTTTTCTTTTGTAGATAAAGAAGCTTCTCCTTTTTTGACTTTTCTACGTTGATTATGTTTTTGAGTTTTGGACATAGACTTTTTAACCCTTTCTTTAATATCATTGTCATTTAGCTTTTGTTTCCGCTTTACAACGGTCACATTTGTCGTATTTTTATCAGGTTCATCACATTTCTTATTGTCTCTGTATGGTTTATAATTTTGATTTTGATTTTCATAACTTTCATCATCCGATTCATTGTGTGCTATATATCCATCTTGTGTTGCTAAAAGTAAAACAAAGTGTTTAGTGATAATTTTTTACCAACCAATGGCCGAAACACTGTTGCAATATCACTCGATTAGACGTATTGTAAAGATACATAGTAAAGTTTTTCTAGTGTAAAATGAGTGATTTATTTGCAGCTAACTGAACTATGTTATATTTGTATATAACTACGTAAATATGTTTTATTTTACCTGAAGTTTCAACGTCAGAGTTATGTTCTTCCTCCTCCTCTTCACCATCATTATCACCATCATTATCACCATCATTATCATCATCATTATCATCACAAGATTCACTTTCTGAGCCAGATATGTTATGATCACGAAGACTAGAAATTACCTAAAGAAAGTAGAAAATAGTCAATTAACAAACTAATTAGTTAATTAACAGATAAAACATCAGTCTGTATTCTAGGTCAGCAAACAGTGCAAGTAAAAAAAATATTTTAAACCTCTTCATAATCATCTTTTAAATCTTGGTCAATTGATTTATTGCCTGACGGTGATTTAAAACTATGACCACTAGCTGATACTTCCACATCAAGGGCATCAGTGCGTCTATAAATAAGCAGATTATTGTATGAAAAGCAACATACAGTATACATAATGTGCATAATAAACATACCATAAAAATAAAATTAGACTTCCTCTCCTGAAAAATATATTAGCCCCCTTATTTCAAGTCATACAGTTGCCATACATAGTTTGCAACAGGCAGGAATCAAAATTGAGTACCTTAATCATACTAATTTTCTCGTGCATACTATTTTTCACGCATTCGCACATACTATTTTTTGCGCTTTCAAGCAAAAATGTTACTTAACGCACAAAAATTAATACAGAAATTATACGGAAAACAATGTCCCCGAAAATTAATACGTGTGAAAATATAGTTTCAAAAATAATCTACACCGCCAGCCTTGAATTTGCCACCCTAAATGAATGTTTTATCACTCTAATGGTAAAACAAAGTGTTTAGTGATAAATTTCCTACCAACAAATGGCAGAAACACTTTTGCAAAATCACTTGATTAGACGAATGAATCTGCGAATGTTAAAACGCAACAAACAAAATCCACTTTGCATGAATATTAATGTGCACAGAATTTAGTAGTTGTTTATATTTCTTTATTAAAGTACAAATTTCTTAATAAAAATATACATTTAAGAAGAAGCCTTTTTCTGATGAAATCATTTGACATAAATAAGCCGTACGCTTCAAAGAAACCCCCACTCCAAAATGCATTTTTGACAAGCCCACGAGGATTTAATCAAACACTTATGGGAGTTATTTGAAGAAACAGTTTGTATTATCAAAGAATAAAGCAATGAAATTGAAGATGATTATTTGCAGAAACAGAAGTCACCTTATGTCGTCAAAGGTTGGATATAATTTCCCTTCAAACCCGAATCGTTTTTTGAAGAAGTCTTTTATACATTGAACATCTCTGTCAAAATACCTAGTTGAGAAAATAAAATACATAATTATAACAAGCCTTAAGATAACGGTCAGACATGCTCCTCCACAGGTGCTTGATGCTTGTTATAATATATTTTCTTAGCCACAATAAAACTGGATGATATATATTCACAAAGACATAATATACAATAGAAATGATATACTCAAAATGTTCTAACACTAACGTCCAAATTGACGTACCTCCCATTAGAAGAAAATGCAATATTTAATTAAAGGTATGGTATTAAAAGTAGACCGCCAAACTAAGTGAAAATTAAACCTAAGCACATAAAATATGATTTACATACACACACTATGCAGTGTGTTTTTATTAAGATGGTAAAGTTTCAGGTCAGATAAACAATTGAAACGCCTTTATCAAGGTAAAATTATGTCAACCCACTGTGGAGGAGAGTAGTGAAGTTTTTTATCAAGGATAAATACCCACATTTAACATATAGGATTTCATGTCCTTATTAAGTTGATACAGTTTCAGGTCATATAATCAATTGGAACGAACACCTTTATCAAGGTAAAATTATATCATATCACTATGGAGGATAGTAGTGAAATTTCATATCATAACCTGAAGCAATGCTCAAAGATTACTCCTCCGCAGTGGATATGAATTGCATACACACATTATATGTCATAGCATTACGTAAAATTCAAATAGAGAATACACCTATGTCATAGTATTGAGTTGTGCCTTTGAAGACTTGGTATATGTTCCACTGTATAGGCAACTCAGACTGTTATGTATAGTCTAGGATAGGCTTTGATCAAACATACTATTGTATGTATATGTATAGATATGTATATGTCTGTATGTGTATATAATATATGCATGTATGTATATATAGTAGTACCATAGGCATAATAGAAACCATGCATTCAATTTAAATTTACTTATGAAAGATAAACTTAAAATTTAAATTTAATTTATTGAGTTAATAAAGTAAGTAAAGGTGGTTGTCATCATCTGTTATAAACTTTAAAAAAAAAGAGTAATAAAATAAGATTACATATTCATTAAAACAATTTATTCTTTTATAAAAAAAATCTTTATCTGTTGAATTGTGTATTGTCATTATATTTCTAATTTGCATTGGGAGTAATTAATAATGTAGTAAAAATCAACACTCCTGACAGTAATTAATGTTTTATGGCTCTAAAGTGAATACACATAAATACACATATTTATTTCAAAATTGAAGAAGGAAGCTTCCAAAATCAAATGGAGACTTTAATTCTTAAAATTTAAAAAATTATTTTTTATCAAAAATTGAAGAAGACGCTTCCCCAACATACAAAATGTATGCCAAAAAAGATTCATGGTCAAAGTCTCGTAGAAAATTAAAGTCTCCACTTATCCCTTATCATTTTGGCATGTTATTTGGGTGAATATGGTTAAAACCTCTTAAATTTCAAATGTTTGAAAAAAATCCCTTTACTCGGTTCCAAATTTACGAAATTGAAAAGGATTTGGCCAGTGGTCTTGTAATATTGCCTAGAATGACATGACTAAATTTCATGGCGGTACCACGCTTTTTCGGTCCATTGCACAGAAAACTCTATTTTTACCCTTTTTGCACAAAACTCGGGACCGAGTGGACGAAATCGAAAAATGTTTGGCGAGCCCTTCTAGAATATTGCCACAAACACCAAATTTCAATATGGTAGCAATTCAGGAACATGATCTATGCTGCAAAGTGATAGCAATAGCCCATCCAACTTTGTTTGGTGGGCTAAAAAATGGATGAGACGGGAACCACTAATTCTGACGTAGAAGATGATCATCATCTTCTAGATGAAGACAATATTGACAATACTGACATTGAATTATTAGATTTAGCACATGTTGTATAAGCGTGAAAATTTGAAGTTAATGTCCCGTTCTAATTAACGCCCACTCCATAACTTGAAAAATTAAGACTTGAATAGATCATGAGAGTTCGAAATAAGAATAAATAATTACTATGGAGGGATTTTTGAGCATTGCACCACTCCTCCACAGTGATTAATGTTTCTTATTTCGAACACTGCAACTGTATCATTTCAAAAATATCTTCCATCGTATAACACAAATTATCAAATATAAATTGCAAGATCATATGAATGATACTTACATCTGTGCATTCTCATGAGATGTCGATACCATCTGTGGAAAGTCAATAACAATTAATTTATTTTCATCAGTAATCAGTAAATTAAACTCATTGAAATCACAATGTACAAAGCCATGAGCTGCAAGTCTCAGTATCAAATCCATACATTCACCATAAGTATGTGCAGGGTTTTTTAATTCATTAACTTGATATCTAAATTAAATATACAAGCCTGAATATTTCAGGACATCACCTGTGGAGGAGGGTTATTTAAGTACTATGCTAAAATCAAAGGTGCGATATTGAAAGTAGCCCACCAAATCAACTAAAAGTTAAACCTAAGCGCATAAATATGATTTACATACACGCGACATTTACGATGGTTGCAGATAATCGGAAATTAAGTTTCTTTTCAGCTCCAGGAAGGAGGGTGATATAGAGTATAAAAGGAGACAAACGAGTTTATTCTGTCTGGGTTTCACAAGTTACAACAGTGCAGTAAATTTTTACCGAAAATTTCGATTTAGCCTAATGATTGTTTTTTTTTTATGAAATAATGACAATGGAGCGATTCACTTTGCATTCACAAGAGGAATCATATCAAATTATGGCAGATATTAGGTATATTGTTGTAATTCGGGTGCTTGAATATATGAATGTAAATGTATATTAACATATATTGTACCGTACTGCTGTGCTTTCGAAATATATCGCTAATATCTCTGATATTTGTAGTATTGTATATCCCGATAGGAGGAATAGAAAAGAAACATACATCAGTGTTTGAAATATGTCATTATTAAGATAGTAAAGTTTCAGTTCAAATAATCATTTGGAACAACTTTTTTAAGGTAAAATTATGTCAAGTCACTGTGGAGGAGAGTTGTGAAATTTCATATCAAAGATAAACACACAAACTTTACTTGGCATTAGGATTTCATGTCCTTAATAAGTTGATAAAGTTTCAGGTCAAATAAACAATTTTATAAAGGTAAAATTATATCAAGTCAGTGTGGAGGAGGGTAGTGAAATTTCATATCATAGCCTGAAGCAATGCTCAGAAATAACTTCTCCACAGTGGATATGAATAGCATACACACATTATATATCATACATCCTTACACATATCACTTTTAATGCATTTTGTTTTAAATGTACTTATAAACCTTACACTTAATATATTAAGTTAACATATCTTAAGTTAACAAAGGTTTTATGGCCCTAAAGTGAGTACACATAAATACACATTAATATTTATTACAAATTTGAAGGAGGAAGCTTCCCAAAATCAAAATAGGGACTTCAATTATAAAAGTTATTAGAAATATTACTTATCATCTCAAAGAATTGAGAAAGAAGCTTCCCCAATATACAAAATATCTGCAAAAAAAGGTTCATGGTCAAAGTCTCATAGAAAAGTGTCCACTTTTAAAGTTATTGGACTTGCTAGATATGAGCATTATTTCCACAAGACAACGGAAGAATTATGGAGCAAATTAAAGATTTCCAAATCATTTTAGAAAAGAAAACGGGACGTAAAAAAAACTATCTATTTTAAGTGATTTTAACGAACGAAAGGGGACTTGCATAAAACGAACTATCGATTTTGCAAGTCATTTTAACTAAAAAGACGGGACTTATATAAGACAACTAACGATTTCAAAGTCCTTATAACGAATGAAACGGGACTGAAATATGACGAACTATCAATTTTTAAGTGATTTTAATGAACGAAACGGGACTTATATAAGACGAACTAACGATTTCCCAGTCCTTTTCACGAACAAAACAGGACTGAAATACGACAAACTATTGATTTTCTTTTTAAGATTAACTAACGATTTCCAAATTATTTTAGCAAACGAAACGGGACTGAAATACGACGAACTATCAATTTTTTAGATAATTTTTTCGTACATGTGAATAGAGCTTTATAAGAAAATAACGTGGGACGGAAGAGCACAAAATGATGTTAACTTGTATCGCTTGCCAAAATACGTCCAAAGTTGGGGTTTAATGTTATTTCCTACTTCCAAAAGTTATTTATGTTTTGTAAAAGGTTCTAGAGTCCCAATTTTTTAGCGCACTAAACAAATTTTGGATAGGCTATTACTGTCACTTTACGGCGGTGGTTCTCTTTTTTAATGGACCATGTTCTCTGAACCCACGATGGCATTCAGCAATGCCATCATAATTTGCGTAGGTCTATCAATCTACGTCGGCAAAAATTCGCCGTCGAGACTTATCTGTAAGACTTGAAATTGATAACAAAGTAACAATATTGTATTATCCAAGTTCCATCTACTGCATTAACTTAAAAGTTTGTCACATTAACTTAAATAGCCAGGGGCTAATACAGCCTATTTTTGATGGTGTTAAGCGCTATTGGGCGTGTCTGGGCAAAAATTAAAATTTGGAAATACTTAGAAAATAAACCTAAATTTGATAGGGAATAGTAAAAATAACATTAAAAGATAAATGGCGCTAGATAAGGCACCAAATGACCAATATTTACCTAGATTAGTATTGAATTTGGGCGCCCAAATTAAGTATTTGATGGAAAGAGCTACCCAAATTCATTTTCTGTATTAGCC
>JAULBZ010001115.1:0-24102 GCA_032360805.1 Neoturris breviconis | reverse complement strand
AAAGATTGAACAAATTTTCAAAAGATTGAACATATTTTTAAAAAAAGATTGAACATACAGGGATTGAATGGATTTAAGGATTGAATTGAACCGAAATTAAAAGGATTGAATATTGCTACATATGGGCAGGCATAGCCAAGGCAAAAACAGCCGGAGAGTTTTCGAAATTTTGCATAAAAGATTCAACGTCCAGTGGTTGGAAATATAGAAATATAGTTATACTTGCCGAAAAGCTAAAGTAGCTAACTGAGGACAAAAAAAAGCCGCATATAAAGCCGCATATAAAGAATAAAAGTAAAAATGATTCAAAAACTGTAAAACGTTTCCGTGTTGTGTTCGACTTTCGACCTTGCGAATTCGTGGGATAAGTTTTGAGACATAGATTTTAGTGTGCAGCCTAATCCCGCAAAGAGTTCAGGCTAGCTACAACATTTGCAGCATGTCTTTTTCGTTTTTTGGGTGGTAAAAAATTAATAACCTCGCATCCCAAGACCATTGCCTTCTGAGAAGAAAACGAGGTCATTCATATCATGAGAAAAGAAAGAAGGAGGCTTCCTTCTTCCTATGTTCTGATTTCTTGTCCGAAAATTATGCCCTTTCTGCGGTTCGATTACGTCATAAATTTAGTGACGGGGTTTGGGACATGTCTTCTAGACAGACATTCTATTAAAAACAAACGTCAACAAGTTTATAAAAATGAAGATGAGGAGCTACGGTCTTGTCAAACAACTTTCATAATATTATACATAACTTTATTCCACCAGGATGAAGAATAACGGTTCGTATATGCATGCTGACAAGGAAATGGGTTTTAATTTGAATGATGACAACTCTGATGATGATGACGATTCAGATGCGAAGCAGTTGTTTGAATTGCCAAAACGAAAAATTATCAGACCTCCTTCATCTTCTTCATTGAAACGAAAAATTGGTAAAAGCAGCTGGTAAGATATTTTGTAGAAAACCTCAAAAATAGATGAATGTAATAACTTTCTTCAAATTGTTTAGCTAGGTAGCTATTTTCATTTGCAACAATCATGACAGTATCACAATTCCAAAATAAAAATATGGATGAATGATATGATGAAAAGGCACGACCACCGATGTTTCATTTACGGAAATAGCTGGAACCCTCCTAAATACATACATATATAACACTTAGGCCATGCATAAGTTACAAAGTTCTCCATCAAAAACAAACATCTTACTACACTTTGTGGTAAAATGACCATACTGAGCATGGATATCTTAAAAAAAAAGAACCATGCGTTCCTTTCGCTCGCTATGTCTGTAAGTGTACTTTGAACCATGTTCAATATTTAGAACTCTTTCGTGTTACATAACTAAGTTACGGCCAGATATATACCAAAACGAGGCTTTCTTGTTTATTTTAACAGCGACAAATTATTTCAATTTTAACGTAACCGGGACAGCGAAGCAAGTTTTTAAAAAGTTAAAAAAGTTAAAAAAATGGTGAAAGACTGAGATTTTAACTTTTTTCACGAAAAAAGCTAGCTCTCCTGTAAGTATTTTCCGTTAAGTTTTTCTTTCACAAAACGAACTTTTTTAACCGAAAGAAAGAGGAATTAACAATATCTGAGTTAATTTCGTGAGAAAAATGCAAAATAAAGTGCGAATGAAATACACCTATAATATGCATCTTTATTTTCTTCCTTCCCTCGCTAGCCGCAACCATTTTTCACGAACTTGCTGACGATATTTTTAACTCTGGGTCTTAAGTCTTTTTGACCGTGCGAGATCTGTGACCTCATCATTACACTGTAAGATGTACTACTGTAAGCAGGCACAGTGAAAATAAAGTAAGCCCAGTTCTTCCTTATCAATCATTTATTCCAGAAAAGAAAACCACTAGAAGAATGCGACACAGTCACAAGAATTTAGGTGGGTGAGTGAGGTGGGTGATTCGCACGTGCAGGAGCTACTACCATGCGATAATGTCACTACGTCGCTATCAAATCCAACCAAGCAAATAAAATTGAATGTATCACTAAAATCACTAGTAGATTGTAAATTGTCCATGTACAGTATATATCGTACGTATGTGTCGCAAAAATCATTTGTAGGTTGTTAATTAGCCTTGTATATTGTACTGTACATACATATCATTAATATCAATCATCCGTGTGTAGATTGTTAATTAACCTCAAATGTCAGCTGTTTTTATAATGAAAATAGTACACTTATAAGAAAATAAGCTGACATATGGTTTGTGTGATTTGTGTAAATAGTTGATGAGTGACCGTGGTACCCGTTTGAAAATTTGAACATTTGAAATGAACATATCCCACATCATAATTAGTAATACAGTTGGAGCAATTATTCACGAACCATAAAAATACATATTTCTTATGACTATGCTTTAAAGCATGCACAAACACACAACACTTTTGTAAATTTTGCAACCCAGTGAACGGTAGTCTGGGCTTTGATAAAATCTGGTTATGATACGTCGTCACTTTGGCCAATTCTGAGTCGAAATATGGTTAAAAAAATTGCGTTAGAAAAATTATTCATCCTCACGGACATCATCACAAAGCGGAATTTTTTTTAAATATATATATATATATAATATTTTTGTGAAAACAAAAAAAATAACTAGATAAGACCTCGTAACATTATCAGGAAAATTTTATGCAAATTAATGAATTTGGAGTCAAAATATGACAAAAAAAATTGTCACCAAAAAAACTGGCAAATTTACGTCTTGGACACTTTGCGTGTGTGTGGGTGCATGCAATTGCACACCCTGCAACGATATCAAAAGACTGAATAAACTTTTTTTAAAAAAACTAATATCATCTCGCTATATTTCCAAGTTATAAAAATTAAATTAGACATATATACTTAGAATTTTCTCATGTGATGAATATAAGTTGATTTTTTTCAACCCTATGTTTCTCTGTGAAACATTGAGACTGATTCAATATTGTAATCTAAAAACATAATTTAGACGTATAGTTTGTGCATGCATATGAATATAACTTGATTTATTTTTCAAACCAGAGAACACTATTTATTTTTGAAATATTGAGACCGATTCGAAATTGTGTCCGTGTCCTGAGTCTAAAGTCCTACTTTTCGGGTATGGTGGTTATAGGCATAACCTACTTTAAGGAATGAAACTTTCACAAGAAGAAACTTTTGTGAAAAATATTTGAAATAAACTTTTACGAGTAGATGCAGATTTCTTACTGTTTCACTGGAATAAACTTTTGCAACTTGAAAAAATAAAAATAAATTAAGAACACAACC
This sequence comes from Neoturris breviconis, assembly GCA_032360805.1. Lineage (NCBI taxonomy): Eukaryota > Metazoa > Cnidaria > Hydrozoa > Anthoathecata > Pandeidae > Neoturris > Neoturris breviconis. Next base: position 20,829 of record JAULBZ010001115.1, on the reverse strand, counting down.
TTTCACAAGTAAGGATAGAATACACAGGAAAATAGATTTGTGCAAGGAATTAATTTTATGATAAAAGTTTTAAAACCTTTTGTCATGGAATTTTGTGAATGACAATTCCCGATTTTTTACGAGAACAAACTGTGATTCACTGATTTGGTAGGTTAATCATATGAGAAAATATTGGGGAATTTCCACATCAAACAAATGGAATGTATTAGAAACTACATATGTACTGCTATTGGTCAATCCAAAAATAATGTATTGATATAATAGTATACTGTATGTTTGTTGCACGATTAACTTGTTATTTTTAGTTGGTTGAGTATTTTCAAATGTTGCAAGATATGTGTAACTACAGTGTTACCTATTGTACTGGCAATGTTCATAGTTTCAATGATATTATGCTTGACATACCTTCTGGTTGGGACATCTGGGATGAAGAATGAAATACAACTTCTCAAAATTAGACTCAATAATGGTATGTAATATTTTTTATGCTGTATACTGTTGTTAAAACCGTAAGATATGTTAAAATATAATTCCTTGGCATTCAAAAACCAAAGACAGGACTTAAAAATATGAAATAAGTCAGCTCCAAATGCACCTTAAAAAATACATGCTTTTTTAAAAACATATTATAATGTCATCAAAAATGTGCTGACCTCAGCAAATAAATATTTACATAAATTGTTCCTTTGATGATGGACTATAATCGTACCAAGTTTCAAGAAGTTCTCATTAGCCAATCAAAAGTTATCATGGGGAGGGGATCCCCCCTCAAGCTTTTTTAGTCTTACTATATTAGGGTTAATATAATACACACTAAATATAAAATTATCTTAAAATCACAATTAAAGCAGCAAAACCAAATAAATACATGTACAAATACATGTACATTCATTTAATACATAACAGTTGTTTTCAAATTCCATGTACCTGGCCTATTCGTATGGTAACAACATGCAGCACTTGCAAACATTTCAGCGAGTCCAGAAATTCCAATCACTACTTTTCAGCGCACCAAAGATGTGGTAATTTGTAGAATTTGCAAAACATGCATCACCAATCAAACTCTGTTGCTGTCAGCAATAATTATACAGTTATGTTGTAATTATGTCAACAAACAAAATGGCAGCTGATTGGCGTTGATGCGGCACCCTATTTAAAAAATAATAGGACGTTGTATCTTTTCCTAATCACGAAATTTATTTATGATTATTTTCTGCAAATTCTGCAAAATTTTGGTGTGAATACAATAGCTGTTTGTGTTTTGCTGAGAAAGGTAGAAATTTTGCATTATTTGCATTACTTGCAGCAAACAACTTACTCTTGTTCTGCATGTAAAAGAAAACCAGTGAAAACACCAAAGAAATAACAACTGATGCAATTTCTGCATCTACTGCATGCAAAAAAACTACGAATGGGCCCTAAGTGGAAATTTTGTTTCTAATAAGTGCCGCTCTTATGAATAGTGTGGTGCACTGTTTATTTTGCTCTTCCTACCTTAAGGTGTTGCGCTTGTTTGAGACTAGACTCTTACTCGTTATTTACCTAATAAATTTTAAATAATGTTAAGGATGTTCTAGCTATATGATCTTATAAGATCTTATAAAATCCTGAAAATCTTAAGATTTAGATATTGTCTTGAGATCTTATTAAGATCCTATTTAAATCTTAAGATTTTCAGGATCTTATAAGATCTTATAGGATCTTATAAGATCCTATACGATCCTATAAGATCCTGTAAGATCCTGTTGGATTCTTCGCCAGAGAATACACGATACTTTATTAAATTATGCAATTAATATCTTAGAAAGTGGTTTAAATAAGAGTAAATAATAACTACAAAGGAGTGATTTGTGCTCACTGCAATTAAGGACGCATCGTATCTGTCACATCGTTATTTTATGTACCTTATAACACTGCATGATATCTTTTGAGTCAGCATTTGTTACATTAAATATCCCTTGTGGCTATGGATGTCACAAAAACCGGGGCTAATAAATTTAAAAGAAATTGTAATATTAAGCCCCAGAAATGTACAATATTTCCATAGCCACAATGAAATCTGTAAGTACACAAGATGGACAATCTATCCATGTAACACGTTGTCTCTGATTTAAATATAAGAATGCGACAATATTTGATAGAATAATATTACTTATAGGTTACTAATCACCTCTTTATAAGTGAAAAACTTCCTTAATTGCCTTGAGTGAGCATAGCTTTCAGGCTCAACACAGTAATTATGTACTCATATTTGGATCATTGTTGATTCTTTTTAAAATTTATAGTGCAAGATTCAGAAGAAACATCAATATCAAGACGTGAACAAATGCGTAAAAGTTTTCAAGGGAAACTAGATATTTTAGAAAAACATCAAGATGTACTTCATGACTTACAATATAATGTTGGAAGAATTACAATAAGGGTATACAATTTGTTTTTATTTTATCAGTTATTAAATTAAAATGTGGTGATGTCTGGTGTCTAGGGGGTTAAAATAACTGCTGGTCACTAAAAGAACTGCCAGTCATCACTGTGAAAGAGCGATTTTTCAGAATAATTCAGCAAATTTGACTGAAAATATTCTGTAAAATCTCTCCTCCACAGGTGATGACTGGGAGTTATTTTAACCTCTGGGTAAAAGATTTCTGCAAAATGTTTTGATACATGACAGCGCTCCAACTAAGAACAAATAATCACTGTGGAGGAGTGATTTTGAAACATAGTCAGGCTTTGTAGCCTGAAACTATGCTCAAAATCACTCCTCCACAGTGATTATTGTTCTTGTTTTAAACAACTGCCTCTTTTTCAAAGTTTACATGGGCCATTACTATCACTTTACATTTTGAAATTCAGTACCAGCATTAGTGGCAATATTTTAGAAGGGCTCGCAAAGATTTTTTGATTTTGTCAACTCAGTCCCAGGTTTTGGGCAAAAGGAGTGGTACCATTCTGAAATTTGGTTATGGCATTCTAGGCAATATATGAGACTGCCGGCCAAATTCTTTTCAATTTTGTCAATTTGGAACTAAGTATCGGCATAAAAGGGATTTTTTCAAAAGTGGAGACTTCAAAAGTTTTTTAACATTTGATTTACATTCACCAAAATGATTTTCTCATGATTTTCTCATGATTTTTTTTGAATTCAGTTTAAGGATTTTGACCAGAGTCACATTTGGAAAATAAAATATTTTTTGTATGAGACTTTGACCATATTTATCAAAATGATTTTCTCATTTTTGAATTCAGTTTATAAGGATTTGACCAGAATCACATTTGGACTTAGAAAATATTTGAATATTAACTTTTCTATGGGACTTTGACCATGAATCTTTTTGGCAGCCATTTTGTATTTTGGGGAAGATTCCTCCTCAATTTTGTGAGATAATAAGTGATATATTTTTTATTAATTGCTGCAGACATGACTCAAACAGGAATGACGCATACATGGGGGAACTGGGACATCAAGAAGTATAACTGAAACTCATGGCCTGCTCATTCAAGACTGCATAATACAGACAAATAATCCTAGCAGGTCTACTAGGACCTGAAACAACCTAGCAGGCCTACACAGATCTGAAACATACCTAGCAGGTCTACTAGGACCTGAAACATACTTAGCAATGCTAACAGTACTTCACCATCTATTTCATTAACTCAAGGGCATCAGAGAAATAAGCCTTAGGTTACAGATTTTTATTCTTGGGTGACTGCATGGAATAGCTTTATGCAAGCAATGGCCGTTTATCATCCTGAATCCCTACCTGATCTTGTTGAATACCAAAGTGTTATCACCCAATACACCTTTTCTGCCTGGTCTGTCTACGACTGCTTGTTCAGATACAGACTGGCTAGCGATCCAACTATGTCATGGGCTAAAGTAGATGGCCAGCTGTATAACCTATATGTACAAAGCGGAACTTTGCGCACTAAATGCTATACTTGCTTTACTTATGGCCACATGTCTACCAATTTATTTACAGTATGGTTAAAGTATGTATGACCAAAGCATATCATGCATATCATTATCATATCATATCATGTAGCCTGTACAGTGTATATAACATATACCAAGTCTTTAAGTACACAACTAATACTATAACATAAGTGTATTCTCTATTTTAATTTGGTGTGTGTTAATGTTATGATAAAGTGTGTATGTAATTCGTATCCACTGTGAAGGAATATTTTTTGAGCATTGCTTCAGGCTATGATATGAAATTTCACTACTCTCCTCCACAGTGATTTAATATAATATTACCTCGATAAAGGTGTTCCAATTGTTTATTTGATCCAAAACTTTACTATCTTAATAAGGACATAATTTCAAACACTGTATAATGTGTGTATGTAAACCATATTTATGTGCTTAGGTTTAAATTTCACTTGGTTTGGTGGGCTACTTTAATACCATACCTTTGATTTGTTAATTTTGGAACAAGGATTTTGTGATTCGAGAAAATACGGTATAGGCAAATATATAATATTATAAAATTGTTCCCTGTACAAATATTTCTATTCTCACAATGAATTCTAGACAATTATAAGGTCATTTTTTTTCAACTAATTTCCATGTAATACATCATATATTTTATTTTTATTTCCAGTTGAATGAAATTAATCGTACATTGCTTAAACTACAAAAGCATCCAAGTTTTCATTTGTCTTCTCAATTAAAAGACATGGTGAATGATATTGATACACTGGAAACAGGTATGGCGCATACTGGTGCAGAGATTAATGAGTTGAAAGGGAATGACAAGAATATCTTGCAGGAAGTTATTTCACTGAAGAAACAAGTTAAAAGTACTGGAACTGCTCTATTTAATATTACAGTATGTTGTTTTGGTTAGAATTAAGTAAACTTCTATTCCAATCCCCACAAGTGTGTACCTATATTTTTTATTTGAATATTGTACTACTTCTCTACAGGTGATATCTGGCTTTTGTTTCAAGGTAAGTAGCATCTGCTCTGAAGAAAGCTGAATCAATCAGTAATCAAACTTTGATTGGTTGAATCAATCAGTAATCAAACTCTGATTGGTTGGTTGTAACATCGACATTTTATTTGTTGTGTTTCTCACTTTAAACATTTTGATTGAATCTTTTTTTGAAGATTACAAACCAGTGGCTGAAATAAGAGCAAATAATCACTGTGGAGGAGAAATTTTTGAGCATGGCTTTAGCTTACTAAGACTGGAGATAATTATGGTGATAAACCCTACTCACTGGTTCTTATTTCCTCTTAATCAATGTGTATGTATATTTGATGGTTGAAATGATTTTTTTAGGTTGTGCTCTCTAAACTGGAGCACAAACCTCCACCAAGCTTAACTACAACTCCTAAAACGTTAGTGGTTACAATGATGCCGAATGATTTACCGGTTAAAAGAAAAGAGTTGAAGAAAACATTGAAAGAACTGGATAAAAAAGTAAACAAGTTGTGTGAAAATGAAAAGCTCGAAATCATGAAGGTATGGTTCTCAATTTTCAATAATCATGTTTTTAACATACAGCTCCCACATCGAACTCGGTTATATTTTTCACATGATCCAAATAAAGGGGAGCCTTCGATATTTTCTAAATGATAATGGATATCCTGGGTGAAAAGATTTTTGATTGGCTATAAAACACAACCTGACCTTGTGGCTAATGAAGAACAACACTTAATTTTTTTTTTTTCCGGTGAAGGGATTTCAGTGGTCAAAATAAGAGCTAATATCAATGGAGAGGAGCTGGTTTATGGCCATAGCTTCAGGATTAGTAAGCTTTTAATAAGTTCGATAATCACTCCTCCCCCATTTGTTGTTTCGAGCACTACTTCTGTTGAGAATTTATCCTGAGGATATTTAAGGCCGTTTTCCACTTCAGACCTGCGGAACAAAAATGGAACAAAAAATGCGCATGTAAAAAGATATATAGGGTGTATTTGTTTCAATCGACCAAATCGATCAAATCAACAGAACAAAATAAATTGTGTGAAACAAATGCAAAACCGTAGACCGTTTTTGTTTTGGTAGCCATATTTTCATGTAGTAACTCACGGACATATTTTAAGTGATTACTACGTAGCTACACAATACACATGCATAAAGGAAAGATGGCGTGCCATATGTTTTAAAAATAAAAACATACATAAGGCACGTCATAAAATGGTCGTTGATCGATGAGGTTGTTTACAATTGACCAAATCAACCTGCTTTTGAGCTGGTTGATTTGGTCGATGATGGTTGATGATTCAAATCGACCCAATTGTAGATATTCCAGTTGGTTTGGTCGAAATGGTCGATTCGGTGGACCGAAACAAATACACCCATAGACATTCCAGTGATAGGAATGGACATCACATCTACCAATGGAATGTCTATATTTCTTTTTACGTTCCATTTCCATTTCGCGGAAAATTTTATGAAGTGGAAAATGGCCTTTAGGGTTTACAATAACACAATTCAACATTTTCCTGTTGATTTTATAGGAATTAAATTCATTTAAAAATCACACAGAAGATGTAAACAAAGCACAGAGGGAAGATATATTAAAATTAAAGAAGCATCTCATATCAATTTTACATACTAGATTAAAGGTAATGTACATTTCAAAACATGAAAAAGTTATGAAAAAGTTATGAAAAAGGGTCATTAATCAGGCAGGGTGTAATCTAGGATGTCAGAGCATTAAGCTGTAACAGAGAAATGGTACACATTTTTATGGCACATTGCTAAACTCTAGCAATGTACAGTATTAGTGTTTTCCTTTGAAAAGGACACTTTTGTCATAAAATTAGGAGGGTTACAAAGCCTGAAAGTCTTTTCACCTAGATTAAGACCTTTCAGGGTAGTTTCTTTTGCAACAATTATATAATTGACCTTCATTACAAAAGTAGTTGACATTTAACCCTGTTAGGCCCCCTCCTATTAAATTATACATAACTTTTAAATGACAGTGATATCATGCTCAAACATTCTGACTTTTCCTAACTTTTAATTTGGAAGAATAAATCCCAAAGTTGTCCTAATGAAAATATGAAATTCCTTAGCCGAGAAAAGCTATGATGCCATAATTATGAAACAATAGGAGACCTGCTAATTATTTTTATGGTAAAATGTAGATTAGAGTCTGAAGTACCTTTGGGGTAAATTTGAAAGAGAAATATGCAGCTGTTTAAATTTTATGGAGGGGAGGGGGGGCATGCCCCTACCCCTAGGCCCTCAGAGTCCTAAAAAGCCTAGGCCTAATAGGGTTAAGTTATTGCTGAATCATCGTTTATTCATTTTTACTGGGCTTATTGCTTTGATATAATGAATTCCTAAGCAGTTCGGACGCAAAAATCACTCTAAATATTTTTTGCATGAAGAGACATACAGATGACAGTGGTTGAAAGAAGAGTAAATAATCGCTGAGGAGGAGGTATTTTTAGCCTGAAACTATGCTCAAAAATCAGTCCTCTGCGGTGATTATTTATTTTTATTTCAGGCACTGAAAGTGTTTTTGTAGAATGGGGCAATATTGTAGTTTTTCATGAAAATAATCACCGTTTCTCAGAATTATTTTCACCTCTGAGCACTGAAGCACTGAAAGCATTTTCCCTAAAGTACAGAATACTTTATTGCTAACATTGTGGAATAAAATCTTTCTTTTTTTCTTTTAGCAAAATATATTTTTGCAGTTGAGAGGCACAGATTAAAAAAAAATAGAAGGAAAGAATTGATAAATTATTTCAATCTAATATTTTTGCCCTTCAGGGTCTCGAAATAAGAGCAAATAATTACTGTGGAGGTGTGAGTTTTGAGAATTGCTTCATGCTAAAAAGCATCATTTATACTCTTATTTTGAACCTTCCCTTATACAAAGGATTTTGTAGTAATTATTTTTGTGGAATAATCGAGCCATGAAGTAACTGCTAGACATCACCTGAACAGCTGAAAATTATGCTCAAAAACAATACTCCTCCACATGTATTGTCCAGCAGTTATTTACCTAATAACATCTTATTTACAGGACACTTCGGAAAGTACAAGTATATCTTCAAGTGCAAATTACAGTTCAGAAAATACAGTAAAGGTTTGTATTTTATGCATCCTCCTGCCCCATCCCAAAGCAATTTCAGTTGTACTTTGTTTCTAGGTTGAATCTATGTTATAGATTTTAATATTTGTTTTGTTGAACTGATATTAACAGAAGTTGATTTTCTGCTATCAGATCACTCCACCACTCCTCTTATTTTGTGCTCTGGTAGTATTTTCAATTTGCTCTTTTAGATGTTAGATTATTTATATTTATATTTTTTACAGGTTTTACCAAGTATATCAACAAACAAAATGACAGGTATATTGTTACAACGGTATATTATAATATCTGTGGAGGAGTTTATTGAGTCAATATACTGGCTATTAATTAGATTGTTCTTAATGAAAGAAATTCATGAATTGCCAATTTGTTGATCTGGAATCCTCTCGGCAGGTCGTTTCTCCTTCAAAATCTTGATATCGCATTTAGAACTGAAAACTACACTAAAAAACACTCCACCACAGGTGATGTAGGGTAGTTATATTCAGGTCTGCATTGAATATTCATAATTATGTGAAACAGGTAACAGAGAATATTGTCAGTTGCATGCTCATTGGCATAGCAACCTCTTCAGTTTCCTACACATTTTTTGGCCACAATAAGTTTGGCGCATTTGGTCATGAATAGTTAAACACTGTTTTCTTATTCCTAACAATAATCTCTGTAAAGAGTGTTAAGTCCACAAGCTTGCAATTGATTGGTTTTTTCAGTACGAAGAAACCAATCAATTGAAAGATTGTTGATTCAGCACTCCTCCCCTGGGAAAGAATTTTGGAGATTGTCCTTACTGTTTGTTTTTATTTTTTATATAGTGTTGCCGTCAGTTCCTACTCCATCTGTAGCTTCAACAACTATCTTAACAAAGAGACCAGATCAAAATGATATCATGTCAGCTACACGTTCTCTCAATAACCTGAAAACGGTCCAATCAACTTCAGTGCAAAAAACTACTGTTAGTTATAATCACACTGCTATGCAGCCTGCATTAATAATTCCTTCTAATACTCTAGTACAGCAAGCAACAGTAAGTCAGTCAGTGGAAGGAATCCAACCAAATGTGTCAACAGATGGCCAACAAGAAGCCTCAGCAAAAGTAGCAGAGAAACGTAGCAGTGATTTAGAGCAAGTAAGTAACCCTGATGATACAACCAACAAGAAGGATGATAAAGAGATTGATGTTCCTTTAGAGAATTTAGACAACAGTGAGATATATAATACAATGAGCACTGAAAGTATTGATAACGAACAAAAGAATACACCGTTTAACATGGATAACGAACAAGAGAATCCTCTGTTTGATATTGATAACAGAAAAAAGAATTATCCATTCGATAGGAATAATGATCAAAACAGTCACTCATTTGATATGGGTAGCAAACAAAAGAATCCTTCATTCGATAGGGATGAGCCATGGAATAAACAAGGGAATCCATTGTATGATATGGATGATGAACAAAGAGATAAATACTTGAAGGGTTTATCTCATGCAGAACTGCAAGAACTGATTACGCATTTGAAACAAAGGGGTAATCAAGACGGGGATCAAAATAAATATAACAGACGTAAAAATAGTGCATTTGACGACGTTATGACTAGATACGGTGCAGATGGCGATGACGATTTTGACAAATAGGCATCATTATTATATGGGTTAGATTTGAAGCTTAAATCGTATCAGGACAGATGGTTGATGGTCCTTAAATTGACAAGTTTCTTTCTCGTAAGAGTCAAATGAATTTGAAGAGCATTAATTAAGTGATTGTGGATTACTTATTTCAAACTTTAAAGTGATTAATGTTGAACATAGTCTCGTTGCGAAAGCCAAAATAAGACATTGCAATGGAATGTCTTATTTTGACTTTCTCAGCGAATTTTTGCCTAGCAATTTTTGCATGGTTGCTACCAGTGAATGAAACATTATATATACTAGATTTATTATATTATTCCCATTTAGTTTTTGGCCAGTATGTATGGTATATGACTAGAAATTGTATGCAATAAATTACACATAAACAGATACTCTTAGGAAGAACAAATACAATCGATTACTGTAAACTATGGAATCACCCATAGCCACCCAAAATCACCCATAGCCAACCAGAATCACATAGAGCCACCCAAAACTAAACTTTATAAAACCATCGATTTTCAGCGAAATAAACCATTAAACTCTTATTTTCCCCTGAGTTTACTGTATGCACTAAGCTCCTAGTTAAGAAATTGTAGTGCATTTACAATATTGGATGTTTGTGGAGTTAATGTTTCATTTACTGCCTTGTACCAAGGACTTCTTGACTTTTTGAAAGTGCTCCATCAAGGTTTAAGTACGAGGTACCGATTTCGATTTCAAATGCTGTGGTTTATGGGAGCTTATAAACAGAAATATGATTTTGGAGTATTTTGCCATAAATCTCTTATAATTCCCTTCCCCCCCTTCCCAAAAATAAATAAATAAATAAATAAATAAATAAATAATAATCTCTCATACATATATATTTAAGCCAATTGTCATGTACTTACTTAGATTTATCAGCTTTACTTGAAATAAAATCTAAAATGTGCCATCAAATAAAGAACAAAATACTTGACTATCTTTTTAAATTATTTTTCCCCGAGTGTAAATCCCACCATTAAAGGCTTAGAACTTAGCTCAGGACTCCCCCTGCATGTAATCGAGAATATGTCCCAAAATCGGAGAAATATCAGACTTACTTAAAGACTACTATCAAGCTTTACCCAATTTTACTGCAATATTCTGGAAACAATGGAGCAGTATATAGTCTAAGGAATATTAACCTATGATATAGATTTTAGCTTGTAACATAGGCTAAGCAATATCGACCTCTGAGTGGTCTAGATTATAAATTTTAAGTTTGTTTATCCTGCGCTAAAAAATAGTATAAACTAGCTACAATCCCGGAAAATAATACTGTAGACAAGGTGAAATTTTTGCAAAAAGTAGAAATTTCAACTTAGAGAAAAAGTCTATAATTTTGGGAATAGCATAATTCGCCAAGTTTGCAAAAAATCCTAAGATCCTAAGTCTTAAGTCTACTCGATAAATCTCCAGGGACTTCTCGTGGTCATTTCCGCATATGGGTTTTACGTGTGGCATGTATTGTATGTTGAAAATAAAATGTCTCATATTTTTTTTCTGGGATTGTAGCTACATGTGTTTTTGCTGAAATTCAATTGTTTTTTATAACATTTGGGTTTTGGGTGGCTATTGGCTATTGGTGATTTCTTTGCAGATCCATACGCATAGTATTTGTTACTCACGTAAATATTTTGTTAATTGTTTTGGAAAACTTAAAAGAAACTTACAAAGCCTTTACCTTATGTGATATTGCTTTTAACGCTCAAAAGTAGTGCTCATTCAATTGTGAAATCGCTATCATTTTTACTGAAGATAAGCTCTATGACCTAAACTAGTTTTAGAGAAATCAGTGAAGTGTGTTATATATTAAGGAAGTAAGCAATGATTGGTTTCTTCATTATGAAGAAGCCAATCAAGATCGTTGAGTAGGTACCCTTCTCCAAAAATGCTCTCTTTTGTTTCTGTGAAAGAATATTATTATATCAGATAATTTTTATTATATTAATTCTTTTGTACACTTTCATAGTTAATGGCAACCATGGTAACCAACCATATCATGGGATATTTATTTTTCAGAAAGATATCTTTATTGTGTAAATGTTGGACTTTCTTTTTTTGTTTATTGTTGTTATGTTAATTTTTGGAAGCATTATCCAGCTTTATAATCAAGCCTGGATATAATTGCCGGACATCACTGGTGGAGGAGTGTTCAGTATAGTATACAAATAACACTCCTCCAGAGGCAATATCCGGCAGTTATATTCAGGCTTAATAATATCTGTACTATAACCATACACGTTTTTATAATAACCAGTAAAATTTGGCTGAGCCTCAATGTTCTTTTTATTTAGATTTTGAGAGTTCCTTTTTTTTCTTGCTTTAAATATCCACTTTTCGTCTACTTTGCATTTTCTAGCCAAATTAAAATGTGTGCTGGGTTTGATGGAGTTGAAAGTTATTTTTCTCGGAGAACATATGTATATCAAATTATAAACAAGCTCTTGTCTTTTTCCATCTTCTTCTTTTTTTCAAGATTTGAGCCTCAGTGTTCTTAGTAAGTCTGTTATAAAAAATATATACACTTATCTTTTAATGCAGGCAAAAACGAATTCATTCTCAATTTCTTTTTCAAAAATGATTATGATGATAGATTTGAAGAAACTGAGATCAGGTAATCAGTACTAATATAATTCACAATAGATGTGTGAGTGGTGACTCTGCATGCAATACATAGAAACTATGTTAGTAAGTTATCTTATTCATTTCTACTGTTACTTGCTGCAGCTTGTGTCACACATTATTTATCTATTCTCAACTATCTCTGCTCACTACCCTACTTAGTCATGTGCCATTTTTTATTTTCTACCTTTATTTTCTGCATCTAATGTGAGCAGCGACATTGTATTAAATGACACATTAGTACAAAGGGGTAATAATAAGTTTTACACAGACCTATGGGATTACTTTTTACGTAAGGTCATTTACTGCTTAGAAATTACCCATCGTTAAATTGGGCCCTGAATATAGATGTTGTGCTGAAAAAAATATATCATCAGCTTACATAATCACATTTTATGGCCAAAATTTTAAGTTACGTACATTGATCATACCCTGAAAATATCAGGAAGTGTCAAAATGAGAGATTTTTTATCAAAAAGTCAAATATGATTGAACTAACAGGATGGCTGCCACACAGTGAGCATATAAACTACATAATTTTGTTATAAATTCAATAACTCATATTTCTATTAATATTCATCTTTATTTAATAAAATTTTAGGCCAAACTGTCTAGCCCTTTTGGAGCAGAAATCCATAGCTGAGTATTAATATAAAATCTCCACATTTCATCATTTCAACTTGCTTATTTGGGTGAGTATTAATATAAGAGACGTTGCTAAGCATAAAATCTCCATCCTAAACCTGCTTATTTGGGAATTGATCAATTATTTAGTTCTAGAAATGTGAAAAAATAATAATCCTAAAAAGCTTCACAGTGCTAAATGAGATAAAAAACCACACCTGCTCAACATACTAAGATCATAACAATGTTTTTGTTTTGACTTTTTCCATAAATGTTAATATGCTGTATCTTAGCAACAATATCAATTTGATATATTAATTATTCATGTTTTAACTGTGAGTATTTTTATATCAATATTGATAATTAATTACTGAATAAAATGCTTTTGCATTTTAAAAATATGCCACTTTCAAATCGTATGGTAAATCTAGCAAAATTATAACGGTGAAATAAGATAAACAAATTATGGTTTTTTTATTTTATTTACGAATTTTACCTTTTCTATATTTGTTTCATAAATGTCATGGTAAGTTGAAAGTTAATATTTGTATATTTTAATTAAATATGAAGAAGAGCTCTGTATCAGCAATATTCCAATTGATTGGTTTTTCAATAACAAAGAAACCGTTCAATTGCAAAGGAAGTTAATGGATGTTAATTTTATTTACATTGAATTTCGTCAAACTCAGTGATCAAAATAAGTCCAAGTAATCACGGTGGAGGAGTGATTTTAAATATATCTTTAGTGATGTTTGAGCATAGCACAGCTTCTGGAAGCTCAAAATTTCTTTCTTGTTTTGAACAGATACAATTTATTTACAAACAACTTAAGATCTTTTAGTCAAAATAGAAGTTGCCTACTTTTCAGTGAAAAGAAGTTGCTTCTTAGTTCTTCACCTAAATTTATAAAATTCTTTGTTCACAAATGTTTTGACAAATGCTATGATCACAAAGTGTGTATTGTAACAACAATTATCATTAGTAGTGGCTCTTGTTTCCTCTCATTTCTTCATTATTTTTTGTTTTTTTCTCAGTTACTACTACGGTCGGAATAAATGAACAAACTTGCTCGCAGGTTGTATGAACAGGGTGGGACTGATCCTGTGAGTGGGAACCTGAGAACGAGTTGGTCAGCGATGCCTATAACTGTGGGTAGGGTAGTATTTGACATAAGGAAAAGTGACTGTGGAGGAGTGATGACATATTTATTTATTTCTATTCAGACGTCCTCAAAGTAGAATCATAAAATTTAAATGTTCAAGTTTTTGTTCTTTCTCTTTCATGTAAATAGTTCATTTTAATTCCATTATCGTCAATGACGTCAGAAAAAAGGCTTCTGAATTATTCTCATTTTTACATATTTCAGGTGCAAATTATTATAAGACGTAGTTAACAAAAAATTTGAACTAGACTAATTTGATAGTGCTGATTCCAAATTTTCCATATTTATTTTCGAGTGGACCACTTCTTTAAGATTTTGTTAAAGAAAACGGTTCTTTCAAAATGGATCGGAAAGATACATACTTCTTTCAAGAATTGCTATTTTTAGTCACACTAGCATTAAGCCCCCTACAAATTACTTTCTTATAAAATCTAAAAGGCAAATTCTTGCTATTCTTTTAAGCTCTCTGTGGAATAACAAAAGTAGAAATTTTTCTCAACGCACATTGTTTCTCCGCTTCTTCTCCGTGTTAAAAATTTCATGCCAACAAACAAACAAACATTTATCAACAAATTAACAATTGAGTATTAATATAAGTGATGATAACAAAATCAAACGTTTAAAAATGAAAATAATTTTTAGAGTGATGTCATAATTATTCCATCTTCAATTTTAGGTCAAAATTGTGGCATTTGGTATGGGGAAGGTGCTGATACATACAGTGCAGGTGGAAATGCACCCCGTTCGCAAGATGAATGTTGTTCATACTGCCGTACCCATGATCTTAAAACATATGCAGCTCACTGGAATACTGGAACCAATTGTTACTGTAATAATGAGAAATTTAGAAGTATGTCAAATAATGGTCATATTCGCATGTACCTATATAGTAAGTAAGCTATAGATTGTGAGAAGTTAAAACAACACTTGTGAAGATGAACTCACAGACTCAGGGGTCGAAATGAGAACAAATAATCACTGCAGAAGAGCGATATTTGAACATACCTTCTGGTTACAAAGCTTAAAGCTATGCTCATAAATCCCTCTCCCTTCTCCACAGTGATTATTTGTTCTTATTTTGACCTGAGTGTGAGATTATCGTACATGAATCTAATATCTCTGTGTTCCAGTTAATAATCTTGCTATGGATTGGTTTCTTTCTTAATCATGAACCAATCAAAGATGACTGTATTTCATATGACACTTCTTCTATGCAGACACATGCATTACATTGTTAATCACTGTTCTTCATTGTTTGAAGTCAGGGCATATAATCACTGTGGAAGAGTGATTTTTGAGCGTAGTTTTAGGCTATAAATTCTGGAGCTATGCTCAAAAATGTCTCCTCCACAGTGATTATTTGCTCTTATTTCAAATAATGAAGAACAGTGAGTAACAATGTAATGATCTTCAAGTACATAGTGTCCTTCCCCAGTCTGCTGGGGAGTACTCAGGTTTTTGAAATTCGCCTCTTTGAGGGGGGAGGGGGCAACATTTGCTCTACAGTCAATATTATTTTCTCCATTACATATATATGTATGTGTCATTTAAATATTCTTTACTTAGATTTGTTGTTGAATATCGCTTTTTAACTGATATAACCAAGACCCTTGTTGTAAGATCCGTGTTTCCAACATATGACAATAGGGGACGGTTAACTTTCCAGCGGGACAGATTTTTCAGGGGTCCAGGAGTTGGTGGACACTATGGAAAAAAATGTTATTTATTTGCAAGAGGGGGGAGTTAATTTTCCTAGGGGAAGGGTTAGCTTTTGGGGGACCAGGGGGTGGAGGACACTGACTTATTAGTTACTGATATTAACCTTATACATCTGAAACATTTTAATGACTTCAATGGTATAAATATTATCTTGACTAGTGATCAAATAAAATAATCACTGTTGGGGAGCTATATTCAAACATCCTTCCTCCATGAATTTTGCTCTTATTCTGACTACTGTATGATATTTAATTTTGTATACTTTAATAATGAGGTTTAGCACAATTCTAGATTACGTCTAAGCTGTGTGAAGTCTGGGTCCCAATGTTTATGCATTCTTCCAACGTAATCTCAAAATGCGATCTTAGTAAACTTTTATAAAGTGCTACGAATCAGCCATTTATTTATGGAAATTGTAACTTTATTTTAACATGTCCATATAATTTTATTTTCAGGACCACCTGTAAATATGGCTGACACTAACCTTGAAATTGGGCAAGATTTTGATGCGCATATTACTTTTCATGAGTATAAACGAGGAAATGATAGTGTGGATATATATTTAGTCCAAGAGTTAACGGAACCAACTAAAAAATCAGGTGCTATTATCATCAACTCTATGATAGAACATGATGGCATTGAAACACCGACTGGACGAAAAGCTCCAATGCATGATGTTACAAGGAAGAGTAGCTATATAACTGAGACATTTGAAGAGTTTCCTCATCCATTTATAACTGGGCACTACATGCTAAATTTTATGGTAAGTAAATTATACCATACTATTATTGATGAGTCAAATGATATGAAAGTTACGGAATCTGATACACAGTACCTATATGGAGACAGTGTTTGAAATAAGAGCGATCTCTCTTCTGCAGTGATTATTTGCAATACGAGCAATCTCTCCTCGGCAGTGATCATTTTATTTCAAACACTGGGAGATAATTGTAATCAGTAGTCTTAAGGCTGATTTCCACAAGGCGAAAAATTCGCCGCGAAAGGCAAAAGGAGACATTCAATTGGTATAACTTGACGTCACACATTATGTGACTTCAATTTGTACCAATAAAAGGTCTTCCTTTGACTTAACTTTACACGAAGTGTCATTTATTTTGCGCAATTGGTTGGTATTTTCATCACAAAATGATTTTAAGTACATTAATGCTCTCTCTTTCAAACTTTCGTTTTAATGTTTTAATTTTGATAGATAATTTCTATAAAGACACTTGTTTTAGCTCACCAAACTAATTTTTCTAATTATTGCTATGACTTATTTGTGGCGGTGGCGGAATCCCGCCTTTCTTAATGGACCATGTTTCCGAAGTGCTACCATTTTGAAATTTGGTATCAGCATGCGGCGATATTACAGAAGGACTCATTAACATATTCCAATTTCCTCCACTATGTCCCGAGTTTTGGGCAAAAAGGGTCCAAATTGTGTTTTCGGTCCAATGGATCGAAAAGGTGTGGTACCGTTCTGAAATTTGGTTATGGCATTCTAGGCATTATTAGGAGACCGATGGCCAAATTATTTTTGATTTTGTTAACTCAGGAACAAGTATCGACGAAAAAGCGATTTTTTCAAAAGTGGAGACTTACAAAATTTTTGAACATTTGATTTCTATGAGAATTTGACCACATTCACCCAAATAACATGCTAAAATGATAAAAGGAGAACTGGAGACATTTTTGAAATTTTAAAATTTTCAAACATGGAGACTTAGAAATCTTTCGAGAATATGAATTCTATGAGGTTTTGACCAAATTCACCCAAATAACATGCTAAAATGATAAGGGGGAAGCGGAGATTTAGAATTTTTTTGAGAATCTGAATTATATGGAGTTTTGACCACATTCACCTAAATATCATACCAAAATGATAAGAGAAGAAGAAGTAGGAATTTAAGTCTCTATTTTGATTTTGGGAAGCTTCCTTCTTCAATTTTGTAATAAATATTAATGTGTGTTAATGTATTACTTTAGGATCATAAAATATTTAATTACTATCATGAGTGTATATTGATTTTTTTAACATTATTAATTACTCCCAATGTAAATTAGAAATATAATGACAATACACAATTCAACAGAGGGAGATTTTTTAGTAAAATAATGTTATAAAAAGATAATGAATAGTAAAGAAAATATATTATTCTATTAAATTGTTCCATTCTCTAGTGCTTCATAACATCAGTTAGTAAAAACCATGTTATATATAAAATGGATTTGTTAAATAAATTTTTTAATAGTGCTAGTAAAAACCATCCTATGTATAGAATGTATTTTTGAGTAAAACAATAATAGGATTAACATACCAAGTCTTTAAAAGCATAACTAACACTATAACATAAGTGTATTCTCTATTTTAATTTTACATAATGATATGATGTATAATGTGTGTATGCAATTCATATCCACTATGGAGGAGTGATCTTTGAGCATTGCTTTAGGCTATGATATGAAATTTCACTACTCCTCTCCACAGTAATTTGATATAATTTTTTGTTTATTCTTGATTTCTCTACTCTCCTCCACATTTACTTGACATAATTTTACTTTGAAAAAGGTGTTCCAATTGTTTATTTGACCTGAAACCTTACCCTCTTACTAAAGACATATTTCAAACACTGTATGATGTGTGTATGTAAATCATATGTGCTTAGGTTTAACTTTCTCTTGGTTTGGTGGGCTATTTTCAATACCATACCTTTGATTTTATTTGTTTTCATATTTGTTTTCATATTTTTTGGGGAAATGAAAGAATACATTATTAGCCTATTATTACCAAATTACCTCGCAAATGGTCTTTGCACTCTTATCCAGGCCATTTAAGGATTGCTTTAGTGGACTGGCAAATGCAACTATAAAGGCACATGTTCTGCCTTTATTTTACAACCTATAAATTTGTATTACCATTAACTTTGAACACGGACAGGCTTGGTAGAAGACTATAAATACTCAGAATTTTTAAATTATTCTAGTCTACAAAGATAATATCTAACTTTTTCACTGGAAAAAGACAGAATACACGGAATGATGGTCTGGAAGTTCCTTGTGTATATAAATAAAAATAAACATGATAAAATGTGTATATATTTGAATTTATAGAAAGAACTTAGAGTGAAGAAACTCCCTCTATACTTTTTGTTGTAAATTTCATTTCATGTTGCAAATAAACACTATTGAATGAATTTGGCTATCTATAACGGTGCACACGCTCTTATCTGGATAGGAATGCATGGGCCTGAGTTATGTGGGTTGATAGGGTAATTTTCTCAGATTTGTGATACTGTAACAGAACTCTGTTAAATCTATCTACAAGGATAATTTGTATGTCAAGGTTTGGTGATGAGTGAAATAGTTAGAGTATTATATATTCATGCTTGATGGATTATTTCACAGGCTGGTGATAATGGTATCGCAACTGGTGCTAATGTATGGTTTGCATCAAGGTTCTCAAGTAATGTGTTAACTGTGGTACACATGAAGCAATATACATTTTCTCGAACAGGTGGAAAATCATGCAATATCGAGTTTGTCAAACAGGATACACGAATACATGACACGTAAATATTTTACTATATTTAAAGCTACTGAATGAAGTCCTAACGGGCAAAATATTGTTTAAATTTTGAAGTAAAGACGCTAGAACATCAACTTCAGCGTTGTTCTTGCATATTTATTTTTTTACTAAATCAAATAATTCATTTCAATGTTCATCCAGCAGTTTAAACGGCTGATTAACCTCATCTCCATTAAAATGATAATCACATTTTTCTAACTAACACTCCCTTTGAGCAAGGACATTAAATAGAACGAATGGTCAATTGGTCAATTTTTTTAGATCTTAAAGGGGCCGTTAGTTGGAATGGGGTATTTATTTGAATGTGGGTGTGGATTGGAACATTTATAGTAACTCTACTACAAAGAGTATTAACGTACTACAAAAAGCGTTAATAAACTTGCGATACTTAGAAAACATTCATTTGCTAGATCATTCTCTAATTCAATCTTGCTAAAGACAGAGATTGTTTCACTCCCACCAAGCTAATACAACACCGCATGGAGAATAGAAACGCGAAAAATAGTTACGTGACTTTACACGATAGTCAATGCACAAAAAATACCATAAGCCGTAACACTGTTGCTATTTCCGTGGCTATAATTTATCTGACAATATTTTTTGAAGCTGATTGCTGAAAGTTTTTACCCACATAAAAACAACATTTTTATGATCGAAGAAGCTACAGATCTTTGTTCAAATTGAATTAAGGATAAAGGAAACATTTTCCTGTTCAAGTAGACAAAAGCAACGAGGTAAGGATGGTCCAATGCGTGTAGCTATCATTTCGTTGTTGTTGTTGTTTGTTTTTCCATCTCGTGTCGTGCCTTCTTGTTTAATGTTTTTAAATGTTGTATAAAAAAAGTGTATTGTCCCTGTTCAATGGCGGTGTGCCAAAGAAATTTATATACCTAAATCCAAAACTCCGGATAATTTGAAGGTAAAGGATTTTCGTCCCATTGCTCTTTTGAATGTTGAAATCAGTCTTATTTCCAAACGGTTAGAAGCACATATCATCTCAAATAACAAGTTTATCAATACCTCCATTCAAAAAGGTTGCATGGAAAAGGTTCCTGGGTGTTGGGAACACATGTCTATGGTTTGGTCTGCTCTGAAAGAGGCTCGCTCGAATAAGACAGATCTCTCAACCATATGGCTTGATATTGCTAATGCTTATGGATCCATCCCGCATAGGCTAATTTTCTTTGCTTTAGAACGATATGGAGTACCTCCTAGCTGGATTTTGCTAATTAAAAACTACTATGTAGGTATTTATAGTAAATCATTTTCTGAGTTTGCCCCAAGTAATTGGCACCAACACCTGAGAGGTATCTTTGCTGGTTGTACTCTCTCAATTATTTTATTCTTGGCAGGCATAAATATCATCCTTGAGTATACACTGCTCACACCTGCTCCTAA